>VYZU01025572.1:24456-53973 GCA_013401355.1 Ceyx cyanopectus | reverse complement strand
AAGCAGTGAATATACAAAGTTATTTTATGCAGCACTCCTAATGAACTTTAAAGCAACTGTTCATGACTGACTTCCATCCCTGGGGCAGAAATAACTGCTAAGAGATCAGCATCTCAATCTTGTATGAGCTTAAACACACACTTGGGTGCTACACTCTTTAGCAGCTCACTAGCTAAGAAGCTCTAGTTGTACCTTAAATCTCAAAGACATGCAACTAGTGAGAACAAAGAGACAAAGTTTTATGAACCAGTCACCATTCCCAGCCCCTCTGCACCACTGGGGGGTAGGGGGTGTGTGGTGCTTGAGGGTAGAAGAGCTGGGAGTGAAGTGTCCCCCACTCTCCTCCTTTTTGACTCCACCATCACCTGCATTTCTTTTCTCTGATTGCCACAGTAGGAACACACCAAACAAGCAGCACATTTGGGAATTATCCCATTCAAGGAAGGTGTTGATTTCAGACCAGCAAATTCTTTTGACTTTTATAGCTTTGATCTTACTCAAACCAGAAACTCAAAGTGAAACCTACAGGTGTACAAGCCATTACTAACAAAAAAAAGAGGAAAAGATTTATTGAAGTCTCCAGAAGAATATTGGGTTTCATACTCAGTCCTCCTCTACAGCCACTAAACAGTAACTTTCTGATAGGTTTTTCTGTAGATAATACTAGTAATTCTTAAAATGACTGTCAGATACAATAAACTCAAAAGGGAAAAATAAGGACAGTACTTTTACAATAAATTTTACATGTTATTCATAAGATTTTAAGCAGAGAAAAGAGTCAGAATTAAAATAAAAAGAGGAAATAGTGGTTGTCAAGAATAAACATGCTAAGGAAGGCACAGATGTGAAACCTAACCTATTTTTTAAATTATTGATATTCAAACTGATGCCTTCTGGACCGTTTTTTTTTTTAAGTAACACCAAGCATACAAGCAAATGTACTCTTTGTCTTTGATTTCCCCAAAATTTCACAATTCTCAAATCTTCACTGAGCTGTCCTGAAAGCCTTTTTTTTCTTTCTTTCTTTTTTTTTAATACTCCCACATTTCTCATACTGTATGTCAGAGGGGTTAGGGTATTTTCTCTTCTATTCTTTCATCTTTCTCTTGCTATTCTAACCACCAAGTCTCACTATTTAGCTTATGCATATTAAACTTTCACAGGTTTACATAACACATAAATATTGACTCGTCATATTTTCACTCAGTATATTAATTCACAACACCACTTACCAGAAGCCAACTTCAGATTTAGCAGCCTCTTTGCTGATAAAAAATAATTTAAATCTAAATGAAGATAAATGAATAACAAAACTCTTGTATTTTATTGTACTTTTTTGTACTTCTGGCATCTTTGTATCAAGCACAGTCAATGAAAAAAATGTTTCTGTGTATTTGCTCCTACTTCTTGTATTTTAGTGTCTGTCTTTTCTCTGTCACACACTTTGCTGCTGTTTCCAAAGATCTACTGGAAGGGGGCCTTCCTTCAACCATTTCCTTCTCACCAGAACCAGTCCTGCTGCCCTGGATGACAACACAAAACTCCTGTGCTCTGTATTTCTAAGCTTGGCACCAGACCCACACAAACCATATTCCCTCTCCTGAATATCTACTCCATATAGACCCTTAGTTTGAAATTTGGATGTAAATGTCTGTATTTTTTTGAGCTGTGGACTAGGAAGTTGGAATTAAGTTTTATTAGTATCAGAGAAGCCTGGTAGATGTACAGGGGGAGAGATGTGGATGAGAAACACTCCCTTTGTACTTTGCCAACAGGGAACAACATCACTGGGATCTTGCTTCACACAATGCAGCNTATGCACACATCCAAAATGCTGCTGTCATTTCCAAAGTTTATATCTGACACTCAGGCTACATCCCATTTACCCATCTATACAAAGCATTCATACCTGAAAATTCTGATTCAAACTCTTCCTGTTTTGATAGAATCTTTCAATTCCTTGGGAAGGAATCCAGAGGAATTAAAAACATTTATTTGAGGGGTTTTTTTTTGAGAAAGAATCTTTCATAAGCAGTTAGCTCTCTTTAACAGCCCAGCCTGCTGTGATATTGCCTTATTTTTCAGGCCACTTCTTTTAAATGTCAAGGAAGGAAATTTAGTTAGTGAAGGTTCTTCACAATAATGTCTCTGTATTTATTCAGAATGGAGGAATGTGAAAAAATAGAGAAACGAGGCAGCTTTTCTACAACACATCAGAGCTATTTTACTAATCTTGATGGCAAAAAAAAATTGTTTACCTGAGTGAGCATGTCCATCTCCCCCAGTAAATTGCTGAACATTTCATCTATATCATCACATGTTTGCTCCATCTGGAAGNGGTAGATGTACAGGGGGAGAGATGTGGATGAGAAACACTCCCTTTGTACTTTGCCAACAGGGAACAACACTGTTTTCCCACAGGGATGGTCCAGAATTCATGGGCACCACTAAAAAACAATAAGGAATTTTCTGCTCAGGTGCAAGAATGGATGAGCAATCCTTGCACTCAGTCTCAGTCTCTCCTGGGTAAGTAGAACCTCACCCGTGTTATTTAGTGTTATGCACAATAAAATGTGGAGCAGGAACTGCCTTTCCTGGTCTATAAGCTGAATTCTGTAATTAAAAGCAGGATATGATTTCTGCATGACTGAATACATTTTGATTTGTTAAGATACTAGAAAGAACAGTAAAACAACTTAATTATTTTCAGCGTGAAGAAACTTCTGTGATTTTCACACTTGTAGAAGACAACAGCACCAAGTCTGTTAACAACACCCAGGAAACTGAATTGTTTGACAGAATCATTATCACTTGGCAGGAAAAGAACAACTAGTAAAACAAAAGCACGAAATCCACTCTGCTTCAAAAAGAAACCAAAACAATATCACAAAATCTGACAGGGTGATCCTATGGTGTAGCTCAAAAAGCCCAGGCATGGCACTACAGCCAAGCAGAGTTTGAAGTGTTAGTGTCTGGTAACTGTGCAAAGCACTGACAGCCATTCCCTTTGAACAGGAAGAGTGGTCTCAGGCAGATGGTAACCAGGCTTCTGCACTTGCAATGTGAAATGAAGCTCAAAACCCTTGAGCAACACAGCACAGGAAACATCCCCAGCACCACACAGGAGATGAACATCTCTGCAGCCTCCTTCAGCTGATGCAGGCTGATCAACCCAAGGGCTACACAGGACCAGCACGCTGCTGGTACCAGTAGAACAAAGCCACACAGCAGATTCATACCCCAAACAATACTAAGAACCACTCTTGTCAGTGAGCTGGTGAACAGTTATGGACACACTCATGAAATGCAAAGGACTGTAATTGTTCTGAAACTGTTACCCATGCAAACAGCAAGAAATAAATGCATTCAGTTTATTTTAAGTCACCCAGAAAGATCAAAAGCACACCTTCACTTCCTAGTGCCCTCATTACACTGCAAGGGGTAGTACCAAGTTCACTGAAAGGAACACTAGCTGTTTGAGCATCCAGACGACCACTGCCAGCATTGTAGCTCCCTGCTAACACTTGATGTTTAAATGCTTCCTGCAGTGGAATGAAGAAAACAACATTTTAGACCTACTAGTAGGCCAATGATTAGATCACTCAAATCAGAAATTCACCCTTACCTCTAGCAGACTAAGCAAAGCAGAATATCCCTTATCAGAGAGAGAGAAAAAGAAGAGAATTAGGGAAGATGAAAATGATAGAATCCCCACCATGAAGAGTAAAGCTGCAAAGAGGGTAAGTGATTGTCACAGGAAACAGATGGGAAAGTAGTGTGATTAAAAAATGCATCAAAACCCAGAGGAGAGTTACTGAGCCATCATTTTGCCCTGGCTTGTAACACAAAATCAATGGGAGAGCAGATGAAACTCAAAGGCTGAGCAACGGTTCCAAGGAAATGTGCACTCTGTAATTGTGAAACCCATCATCAAAACTGTCCAGTTAGCAAGTTGAGAAGTTGGTTTCTCCACCAGCAGTTATAGCTAAAAGCATCAGTATTTCAGAGAGTGCCAGGCAAGGATGATGAACCTTGTTTCATGACCTAAAACAAAGGCTCCTCCAATGTGGAAGCAGAGTCAAGCCTTCATGATGGAAAGAGCACTCCACACTCTCCAGTGATCCTGGCCAGCTTGCTGGCCACACTGACTGCAGGTCTGAAATGATCTAGCTGGCTTTCCCACAATGATTCTACAGTTATGTGTCAAGAAAAACTACTAGTCAAATGTCTCATCTACTTAAGTGAGGCAGGGTGGAAGTTCCTTAACCAGCTCTTGAATCATGTCTAGTAAAAAGTCCCTATCAGAAATGTAGGTCAATTTTTATGACACAGAATACAAGAGAACATCTATCTCTGCAGAATTCAGCCTAGAAAAATAATCCAATCAGTTACTAATTCAAGTAGATACTAAGAAAAGAAATTGAAGTTTTAGAGTGGCAAAGTAGAAATGGCAGCTGCCCCCAGGCTTTCAAAATCACTACCAGATTTGGCTGATGTTGACTTTTTTTCCAGTGTGTTGACTTTTTCTTACCTATATAACATCACCCTGTGACTCTCCTCTGTTTTAATACTAATATTTCAAAAAGGATGGATCAAAAGTGATTAGGCTGCTGCCAGCACTGCACTTATCAAACATGGCTATGTGTAGCATTCTCCAAGAAAAAGCTTGCACACACAGATAACTCTGAAAGCAGTTTCTTACTCATGTCACCTATTCTTCTGGGAAATCTGGTGTGCCAGTGACTGGAGGTTTATCTGCAGCTGAAATTACATTGCCTATTTATCTCAGGGATGGGTGTGACATGTCAGAACTCTGCTCATGATGGAATAAAAGCAATACACTAGAACACTCCCAGCTGCAGGAAGACTGATACAACTGAAAAGTATCTTTCCTAGTTTAAAAGAAAGTCACATTTGGCTTTGGATTGAAATCAAACCAGCAGATAAATACAGTCATGTATGGGGAGTGTTTTCTAATGTTAACCTGGGACACCAGAGCATCTTCAGGTGACTGTGACACAAAAAACACTCCTAGCATTTTCCATTGATTGCTCCAGATGCATTTTTTCATACACTGTGGAACCAGTTTTGACTCCAGCAGCCTTATCTTGTACCACACTGCTCAAGCTGACTCTACCAAGACTAGACACACTTGATAATAAAACTTATAACTCTACTAACTCCAGAATCACCAGATGCAAGTACATTTTTAGTTGAGTGCCCCAAACTCACAGATCCTTCTTCTGTTTCATAGAAATTGTAACTGCACCATTTATATCATTAAACCTCTTAAAATCTTGTTCCCTTTCTTGCCTTTTTTGGAAATGCAGATACCTCACTTGTATTGCAGGAACAAGCCTGATGTCTGGACAGAGTTCTAAAGAAGTCTTTATTAGTCCAAAAGACGCAGATTTCACAGACCTGAAAGCTACACTGCTGCACTGTAATGATATTACACAGCACTTTTATTTGCCCCTATTTTGCCAAATTTCTAATTTAAAGGCCATGGGAACTCCTATGTGTGAGTGCTCCAACCAGCCCTAGCACAGCACCATCTCTGTCAGTGACAGCTATTTGAATAGCTTAGTTTCCACTGGAGAGAAAGAGATAGAATCAGAGAATGTTTAGGGCTGGAAGGGACCCCCAAAGGGCATCTAGTGCAGCCCCCTGCAGGGAGCAGGGACACCCTCAACTAGACCAGGCTGCTCAGAGTCTTGGCCAACCTCTCCTTGAATATCTCCAGGGATGGGCCCTCACCCCCCTCCCTGGGGAGCCTGTTCTACTACCTAAAAGCTTAACCAGTGTGTCAGGAGGAGGTTACTCAGAGCTAGAGGAGGGAGTTAGCAAAGGGTTTTTGTACTAAGATGAGAGAGGATGGGAAGAACATTTTAACCAGTTAGAGGCAGCATATGCTAAGGCTATGGAAAAGCCATAGAGGTGCAAGACAGCTCATCCACCAGCTCTGGAAAAAGAAACCCTAGTGTAAATCACAAACTCAGGGAGGAGGAAGATGGGAAGCAAAAGAAAAAAAAAAAGCTATGAACCAGAACTTCAGCCTCCGGTCACTCCCAAAGGGGACTGCTGTTCTGGAGCTTGAAAGCAGTGCCACTGCTGCTCATTTTTATCCTTTTATTAGTATCCTCTCCAGTCTGGCCTGTTGGTGTTAAAACATTACAGAAGTATTGTACAGCTACAAACCCAGTGATAATCTTAATGCTCTGTCACATAGTGCAGAATGGTCGAGTTGGGGACTCTCCCTGTGAGCTCTGCAGACAGCACAAACTCTCTGTATAGAATGAAATGGTAGGAGATGGATTTCCAGTCCTACATCTCCACACGGACTGCTACAATGATACAATCATAAAATTGTTTAGGTTGGAAAAGACCTTTAAGATCACTGAATCCAACCATTAACCCATCACTGCCAAATCCACCACTAAACATGTTCCTAAGCACCATGTCTGAACATCTTTTAAATATCTCCAGGGTTGGTGACTCAACCACTTCCCTGGGCAGCCTGTTCCAGGGCTTGACTGCCCTTTCCATGAAGACATTTTTCCTAATATCCAATATAAACCTCCCCTGGTGCAACTTGAGTCTATTTCCTCTTGTCCTATTGCTTGTTGCTCCAAAGAGACCAACCCCCCCACCTTGCCACAACCTCTTTTCAGGCAGTTGTAGAGAGCAACAGGGTCTCCCCTGAGCCTCCTTTTCTCTGGGCTAAACAACCTCAGTTCCCTCAGCTGCTCCTCAAAACACTTGTTCTCTGGACACTTCACCAGCTTTGTTGCCCTTCTCTGGACATGCTCCAGCACTTCAGTGTCCTCCTTGTAGCAATGGGCCCAAATCTGAACACAGGATTTATACAGATTTATACCCATATTTATACCCATATTTATACCCATATTTATACCCATATTTATACCCATATTTCTATCCATATTTCTATCCATATTTCTATCCATATTTCTATTCTTCTCCTGGCCACACTATTTCAGATCCAAGCTGGGATGTTGCTGTCCTTGTTGGCCCCCTAGGCACACTGTTCCCTATTCTGTGCCAGATAGCTGGCACACAGGAACAAGATCTCCATTCCTCCATCTTATCTCCTGGGAAAGGCAGCAATCTGGATGGAAGTGTTACCCCTGAGCCAAATTCAGTTTATGAACCCATCTTGTGTTGATAACACCTCTACTTCAGCTCCACTCAAGTATAAACAACTGCAGACATACAAGTTTCCAGTCAGCTCTAGGTTCCTCCCAACAGATGCCTCGATGGAAGGGCAGTAGAGTGAAAGAGCAATATAAGTCTGAGAAACACACATTTGTTGTTTCCACACTCCTTCCCCTCATCTGCAGTTGGCTGATGTTGGTGTAATGTTTTCCTTCCTGTTTTTTTTCCAGTTACCCAACATTTCTGGACAGAACTTACATGGCATTGAGTCTGCCTTGTACTGGCAACTGCCAGCACATAAGAATAGTGCAGCTATTAACAGTTCCTGGATCCCCCTAAACCCTGCCCTGAGATGAGCAGATGGGCTCTCTGCATTTCATTCCCATTTGCTGCTTTTCAACTATTCCCAGAATTCCTTTATCCTCAGGTCACTGAGCTATGGAAATTGTGTCTTGTGGCTCTCAACTAAATGAAGATTTTGATATTTAGCCCCACAATCCATGAGGTAGGCTGACTGCACGTGAAGAGATTGTCTAACAAGCAGAAAACAGAAGACAAGGAAGCCCACAGATGAGAGAAGACATACAAGATCCACAATGGGGGAAAATCCTTCCAATCCCCAATTAACTGTAGAATCAAGAGATGCTAATAATGAAAATAACAGCAGAAAGTTACAAAGAGGAAAAAAGGGAATGAAAAGTCATCACAGCACAAAATTCAAGGGCAGGAGCTGCTAGACTGAATAATCAATAGCTCATCTTTTCTGGCATCCACTGCCTTCCACAAGGAGCCATCAGAGAGAAGTGGAAGATACACTCTAATGGTTCAGCAACATTCTTGGCCCTAGTCATTGGTGAAAGCTCTAAGTCACCACTTTATAATCCCATGTTCTTATCACTGCCAGAAATATTTAAGGGAGGGCACACATGGTACGGGAAAGAAAGATTGAGAATACAACAGCATAAAAACTCTAACAGATTAAAGTGAAGCAAAAGGGTGAAAACAAATCTGTTAAAAATTTATTGAAACCATCTGTTTCATACAGAGTTTGTGTATTAAAGCAAGTCATGCTTTCATGTGAATTTTTAGCACCAAAGTACAGTGCTCAGTACCACAGTGAACAGCAAAAAAATTAAAATAATTTTTTAAAATTTTTTTCTCAGTTTTACTACTGACTGAAGTACAATTTCAAGGCCTGTGATTAACTTTCCTCCTAGAAAAGCTGTTTCTTTCAGTCTATATAACATAGAGTGATCACAAACAGATATAAGCAGTGAGTTTCAGATGAAGAACTGTAAGGAAAGTGGAAACCTGGAGTCACCACAGATGGGATTTCACATTGGTTTGGCTGTGGCTGCTTTGCCACAGCACAGGAGGCCCCAAACTGCACAAAGGAAACAGTTATGGGAAGAAAACGCAGTGAGAAGAACCTTGTGACATTTCTAGTGTAATTCTTCCACTCCTGTCAGGGTTTCCATGAGAAGGAAATGCCACTGCCTCCCTCTCATTTGTCCTTCTCAAGAGGAGGAGAGATGGAACAATTGATCAGAGGCACTTGTCAGAGGCAGCCTTCAACTGGTCAGAGAGCAGCCTCACCATGACACGGGGGAGAGAAAGGAGATCAATCTAGTGACAGACACAAAAGGCTTTGCTGAATCTCCTGCAAGAACATGGTACCTATGGGACAAAACCATAGTTAAATTAATACTGACTGCCATCCCAGGACAGGCATGAAAAGCCACTGGCTCGTTTGTATTTGTTCTCTCAAACACTGGGTCTGGTGACTTCCCCTTGGTCAGGAAGATGTGGTCACCAAAGCAAAAGCCCTGTAAGCACAGCAAGTATTTGGACAAGTTATCTGTGTTCATGCTCTCAGCATCTAGTCTCACTTGCTCAGGGTCTTCTCAGCACCTTAGGCCTTCCAAGCCACACTTAGAGCAGCTCTTCCAAATGTGAGATTTCATCAGAAAGCACAGCACATTAAAGCAGACTTGGCTGTTAGTTAAATTATTATGTTTTTTAAATTGCAAGGGACAAATTTTTGTGCTTTACAAAATAAATGGGAAAATGGTGACTTCTAGTACTGTTAGAAACTCTTCAAAAGTACATCAGAATCTTGTTCTGAAGCAGAAGGAGCCATGTGTCTGCAGCCTGGGCCAGCTGAAGATGCAGTGAGAGCCCCAGAATAGATCAGCTAAGGCCACTGAGGAGCAAGTTGTGATTTGCTGCATGTGGGGACTTGATGGCAGCAGATTACATGACAATTATGTAGAATTTGCCCACTCTCTTGCTGAGCTGATTTCTAAGGAGACACAGGACTTTGCCTAAAACTGGGGACTCAACAAACACAGAGTGAAAGTAACAATGGAAATTGACTGAGGAGATGCATCCAGTGCAAACCTTCTATTAGAAATTTCTCTGTGTACATTTCTAAACAGGGTATTATAGAAAAATTTGGTTCACATACACTGAACCTCCTTTTTCTTCTAGGATTCATAATGTACCTACTACCCTAAATACTCCTAATAACTGTAACCCTAATTTATTTGAGCCTAAACTCACAGCATGCTGGCTCAATGCTCAACAAGAAACAGCAGCAGCCTGATGTGGCTTCTCATAGCAAAAATTAAGAGCAATTAGCTAGCTACAGATATAAAAGGCCACTTTATTAGAAGAAAGGCTTGGAAACTAATGACTTAAAACTTCTTCAACAGTTATTATCAAACCAGTTTGTGAATTCCCACATTAAAGTTATGAGATGGAAGTAATTTGTGCTTCCTTTTCATTCATGGCCCAGGAGAAATGGTATACATTAAAATTGAGGGGTGGTGAGGAACACATTTTCAAGTGTGCCCATGTAAATGCTCAGAGTCTCCCACAGAAACACAAGAACATGGCACTTGAGCTTCTTTCACAGTACAACACACTGCCTTCTACACTGGCACTCTGTTAGCAGTATCTGGGGTAGCCATGAATCCATAAGCTGGATGGCAAGGAATCTGCCTAAAAAATCTGCTTTTCTAAGAGCAATTTTATTCTATCATGGATCACTCCTAGTGCACTGGTGGAGGTTTTACATCTGAATCTGACCTGGTCATTCCAGGCTCTTTTTAGTCAATGAAGGGGAAAAAAAGGTAATTTTACAGAGAGTGATTCATGGTGGCTATCTAAAACTGGGCAGCTGAGCCACATTTTAGCAGTATCTGTTTCCCTCTGTTGACCGTAAAGGTGACTCAGAATCTCAGGTGACTAAAATGCTGAAGTTTGGTGAGGAGGATCCTGCCTATAAAGTCTAAGAAATGCTTTGGAAGGTCTGTGTGGCTGTAATTTACCATCATCACTAGAGACCTTCCAAAAGAAACAAGCTGCACCTTCTATATTGCTTCAGGCAAACAGATCTCATTTTCACTTTCACCCCAGATCAGCACCTGACCAGATGAAGTCATCATCACAACAGGTCGGACAGGCCTACAACAAAACAGGTCAAGACATACTGAAAAGGAAGATAAAAAAAGGGTCTGTGGGAAAGAAAACCAGAGGTAGCTTGCAGAGAGAGCAGGCAAGGTTTGGGGCTTTGATATTTGAATGATACACAGGAAAAGCAAATTCAGCTACATTCCTGTGACAACAGCTCTGAAACAGGAACACTCTTTCAAGAAAATCCACATTCCCAGATCTTCTTCTCAAATGACAGATGCTCATGAACCTGCAAACAAGACAGCTCCTCTCAACAAGGCAACCCCTGCTCCCAGCTCCAGCAGTACTCCAGACTGGTAGTTTTCTCAGGTATTTTGCAGGGCCAAAGAGGTAGAATAGTTGCTCCCTCCCATCCACAGGTTACCCAAGTTCTACCTCTCCCTTCACTACACAGTGCAGACCAAGAGAAGGAAAGCTTTCTGCCTCTTGTTCCTCTCCCTGCCGTAAGACATTTCTTCTAAGAGGAAAAACAAAGCACAGCAAAAAGCAAAATCTTAGTGGGTTGGGTAAATTCTTTATCACCTATGAAATCCTGAGCTGCAGTACAGAGTTAAGCTGTTACAATATCCAGCAGATTCTCTGTCCCTTTCAAATTGTTACCATCCCAAATATTTTAGTCTGTAAAGCTTTATAGTTTAAAAAAAAAAACAAACAAAACCCAAACCCCATGATGTTTACAGCCCGATTCACAGGTATGTGAGTAATCATGTGTGATCTAGTAAACACTGCTCAAGTATAGTGAGAGTCAGACTTCTGATCTGTAAAAATCAAACTTAACTGGAATAAATACATTTGATAACAAAATAAACAAGCACTTCAAAAGCATCATACCCCTCTTGAAGCTACTGCACATCAAATAATCACAAATTCCAGCATGAACAATTAAAAGACAATTTACTCAATAATTACTTCTAAGTCATATTTGCCTCCAAACACCAGAAGAGTCTGTAGTACCCACAGGAGATATTTAAAGAAGAAAGAGAAGACATGGGGAATGATTAAAAGTACAGAGACAGTACATTTTTCTAGTTATGTGTGCTCCCAGATGGATCAGAATTATCTGAGAATATAAAATAAGGATCACTCAGCTATCTGTAATGCTCCATTGATTAAACGTCCCAAAGACATTTGTAATCCATATTTCAAACCAAATTATCTCCATTTTTAAGCAATGCTTGCACAAAGCATGAAGTACAATTAAATGTAATAGCCTCCTTAGAAAGCCCACGGGGGGAAATGGAACTGAACAGGTTCCACAAAAAGTTAAACATTCTGTTTTAAACATAAAGTTTCAAAGAAAATTCACATTCTTTACAAACTTTCAACAAAACCCACAGCTTTGTAAAGTCAATGAAGACAAATGAGTAGGAGGCTACACAGGTGGAGCAAGTCACCTAGTACAGCCCTCAGCAGCACTGGGGCTTTACCTATTTGTCTCTAATGAAACAGATCTACTAAACCCAGTCCTGGAAACACCACTTTTACACCACTGCTGTGCAGCAGCAAGGTAATTAACACACAGCGAGATCAACAGCCATATGTGAAGTGAGTATGTTTTAGAAGCAAGTCAGGAACAGATGCCAAAACACACACGTCATGTTAATTCACAAAGAGGAACTAGAACCAAAGAGAAAGAACCAACAGCCCCATTTCTACAGACAGAAGGTTTGAAGGGTAGTCAGGCTGGAGCCAGGCTAATCACAGAAATGCAGTAATCTGGTGCAGGCTGCGAGCTCAGAAAGTCAACCTGTGTGTCTGGGCTTGGTGCAACCCTGCATATATATATATATTTATTTTTTTTTTTTGCGTGTTTGTTGTATTTCTGCATCCAGATTTTGAATGGCAGCTAAGCCAGGCTGGATGAATCACTGCCTAAAAGACCCTACTGGATCCATCTTCCCACTGTGACAATGAATGGGTTTCATAAAGCACAAGGGATTGAAAAAAACCCGAAGCTTGTGGAGACTGAATGGATGTTACTTCTCCACGGTATTCAGCACAGAGCATCATCCAGGATGGGCCTGAACAAAGTCAGGAGATATCTCTATTTTCTCCTTAAAACACGTGGACAAACACACCACCAGCAGAGCTGTGAAATGCATTCCCTGGAAGCCTGTACTGGCTGTTTTGCCACAGCCACTCCAACTTCTTACGTGCTTAAAGATTAGCACATTCACATGGTGTATTGTTTTTCCTGCTCAAACCAGGCCACTTATTCTGCAGTTTCCCCACCTGCCTTCGCTTTCCCACCGCAACCACCTACCACAAGGCCCTGCGTGTCCCCCCGGGCTCCCTCCTCGGGAGGGTGCAGGGAATATTTCGCAAGCCTGACTTGCAAAACGAGCCATCTCCTGCTCGCCACCTCAGCGAATGTCTGACTCCAACCCTTCAGAAGAGAGCAACCAACGCCTGGCCCCCGCAGCTCACCACCAAATGCCATTAGCGCCTTTGAGGCCACGTCGGAAGGCTGCCTGGCCCCGGGGCCAGCCCTGTGTGCGGGGGTGGCTCTCGCTAGGGGCTTCCCGGGAGGACCTGGCGGGGTCCTCTCTGCAGCTGCTCACCCCGGGCTGCCGCCCTCCAAGGGCACCACAAGCCGCGCATCGAGCAGGGTTCGCCCCAACTCCCCAGCCTGAGCACCGCCGATTTCCAGGCATGAGTTCTGACCATAGCGACTAGGACACGCCAAGCCCCCCCAACAGCTGAGCGCGACGCCCGCCCCGTCGGGTTCCCGGGCTGGCGCTGAGAGCCCCTCTGGGTCCGGCTAATTCATCCCTCCCTGCCCGGCTAATTCATCCCTCCCCTCCGGGCTCACCTTGGCGGGCGGACGGCGGGGGCCGCCGGCTCCCGGAGGCGCTGCGAGCAGGAGGCGCGGGGCGGTTCTGCGGCACCTCCGCACAGCGAGATCTCGCCCGCTCTTCGCCTGGGGGGGAAATGGGGCCGCCCCGCGGGTTGCCGGGCGCCCTGGGGCGGCCACCTCCGCTAGAGCCGCCCCGGTGACCGCAGCGCCGCCCTCCGCCCTCGGGCCGCCGCCCCGCGGAGCCCGGGTGGGTGACCCGCTATCCCGGCCGGGAGAGCCCTTCTGGAGGCGGCGAGAGGAGCCAGGTCTGCTCCTTCCGACGGCTTTCGCTGCCCGAAGGCTGTGCGGAGCCTCGGCGGGTGGAGAAGCCTCCTCCAGCCCAGAGCTGCCCACCGAATGGAGCCAGAGGCTCTACCTGCTAAGGCTTGCGAGGCTGGAGGCCCGGATTAGGTGGCTGCGAGGGCAGCAGCCCCACAGAGGGGTTCGAGGCGGCCTCAGCCCGCCCTCCTCTGCTCCTTCCTGCATCCTCCCCAGGGTCACCTCGGCCGGGCGGCTCTCTCTTGGGCAGTGATGCCAGATGTGGTGCTGGGGGACATGGTTTAGGGACCCTGGCAGCATAGGGTTAATGGCTGGACTTGATGATCTTAAAGGTCTCTTCCAGCCAAATGATTCTATGATACCCCCTGATTTTCAGCCAGGAATGTGTTTCCTTCCCAGTAGTGACTACATCTCTTGTGCTGCAGTAAGGCAGCAAAATGCTTTTAGTGTTTTTATGTCATTTCGTAGCATTGCAAAGTGCTGCTTTGAAGTGTAGTTAGATTTTATTTACTGAATAGAAATAAGTATGTACCATGTTAAACTCCATGAAAAGATGAGGAGAAAAAACAAATAATCAGAGATTTCCATCATCAGTGGTCAGAAATGTAAATGTCAGACAATTGAGGCCTTGGCAGGGTTAATGTCATCAGGTTAGAAAGGTGAGGATTCTAGGTGCTGCAGGCCACGTGCAAATAGACCCCTGTGTTGATTTTAAATCCTATTTTCATTGACCATAACCTAGCCAAATCCCTGGTTTTAGCTGTTTCTTGCATATCTAAGGCATTGACAGACAGTGATGTGTAATGAACAAAGGTGATGTCACCATCTCATGCTTCTGTTACCTCTGTTTAGAAAAGTCATCAGGTAGTTTATCTTAATCTTGTGTTTACAGGCAATTTATACCAAAACTCCAGGTTTTGCTCCAAGGCAGCCAAGAAATCCCGTGTTCCAGTCCTCCAACACTGCAGGAGTTAATTACAGCAGAAGGATGGTAGCATTTTAAATTACCACCATGTTTTGCACAGCAAATACGTTTCAATGCTTTAAGGGGTAATTGCTTTGAAAAATTCCAGCTGAGACAGCTCAGCCCTATTTAAGAGCGTGTTCAGGGAATAGTACATTGTTCTGCTCATGTTATTTAAAAAAAATTCCAAGTTATTGCACAGGGAGAAATGGCTAAAGTTTACCAGAGGCTTTGCTGAGGTCAGAAGTGCTTCTTTGGCCAGGCACGTGAAAATGCATCTGAATTTGACAACCTGCTTAGCGTTAGGAAAATCATGCACACAGTCAATAAACAGCTGAGCATCCTGGGAGTCAGAGATTCCATGGACACTGCGTATTCTCTTCGACGACTTTCTTTGCAGTTGCTCCTTCTGGCTTTTGGGATCATTACGTTGCCAAGGAAAGATGTAATTTCAAAAGATCAATTGCCAGTTAATGTTGTGGGGTTTTTTTAATTAACCCAAAGTCTTCTTTGAAATCAGCACTTTGCAGCAAACACTCTGAGTGTATTTAGAGAATAATATTTGATGGTGCATTTTGTTATGAAAAAGTGTTTTCTCACTTCTATTTGTTGCCTATCAGTAACATGGCCACACCCTGATCACACTGCTGGTTTCACACTTATTGTGCTGTTGATATTTTTAATGATATTGCAGAAAACAACTATCGTGTTTGTACAGATGAGCTTATGTTTTCTCTGTATCTTGATTTGTTCCTGTTCTCTCCAATTACCCTGAAATAAAGCTCAGAAAATTGAACAACAGTATTTTCCAGCTCTCTTCTTACCTGTCTGTAAGAGGTAGGCATCACTCTCTTTAAGAGGAGCAATGGAGATGAGAACAGCACATCTCTCTGGAAAGCAAGAAGAAAATCATAGAAATCCCAGAAAATCTTGAATGGTATCCAAGAAGTTTTCAGGCTGCTTTCAGGAACGTGAGTGTTGTGCTCCAGGGGGATGGGTGGAGACCATCATGTATTCATAAGGAAGAAATGTGGTGAGGGAAATGCTGTGGCAGATATGGACTAATTGACAGTGTGTGTCCTACTGTTAGAGAGAGGTAAAGTTTGTGGCAAGACTGCGTGGATATATGGAATGCTTCCTAATTTGTTTTGTCCTCTCTCAGCTAAAATGACTGTACAGCAGAATCATTCCCCAAAATTCCATCTCTCCGTTCTATTTTTCTCCAAAAGCTTTTTGTTTTCTAGTGGAAAGAAGTGACACAGGCCCCACCCACAGTAGAGTTGGGTGTTTCACAGCAGTTACATGACTCAAGATCTAACTCATGTAATTACAAATTGTTTTTTTCCTTTTCTTATCATGGGAGAGTAGATCACTGGGTAGATATGCTGTCATTACACACCCTTAGATGGAAGGGCAGAGGAGTTTTATTAACCTCCCCAGGCCTTATGCATTTCACTGAATCTCAGTTTCTATAAAGGAGCAGATAATTTTAGAGTTAAATCTTAACATCTGTTTTTGAAAGGGAACAAATTCATTCTAGTGTCAGGAAACCAGTGCTTCACTGGCAGAAAAAAAAAAGAATGGTTTACCATTTATGTGTTCACTTGAGTTTCAATGACATCACTTTATATGCTGACATGACTTTAGAGAATGACCTTCCTTTTCTCTACAGGGCAAATGTGACACTGCACTGCCTAGGATCTTATCTGCCCAGAGTCATGCAGGATCAGCTCACAGCCCTTGGTGCTAGGAATGGAGAGGCTGCAGATATGTAAAATATTGCCAAGCTGTTGTGCCACTGGCCAACAGTAAAAAAAAAAAAAAAAAAAAAGAAAAAAAAAAGGAAATGAAATATTAATCAATGTATTAATTCGATCTTTCGTCATAGGAAAACAAAATACAGCCAAACGATTTGGGGATTTTTGGTACTATTTAAACAAAACAGTTTTCAGAATGATGGAAGAATGATCATAGAGGGCAAAGGCAGACAGAAACTACAAAATAGCATAAAAAACCTATCAGTTTAAGGCAAGTAATATCTAAAGAATGAAACATTCTCTTTTCAAGTAGTAGTCTGAAAACACAATGAAAAACTTTGGTACAGCCCACTTCTTCACTGTGAGAGCTGAGCAGCTGACACAAATTGCAGCTGAGGTAGGAAAAGCCTGACAACCATCTCTTGTTTATTACCTTTATTAATCTTACAATAAAATGAAATTGTCTGCACCCATAAAAGGAAGCCTGTAAATGTTGTGAAATGGAATATTGAAATCTCACCTAACTTATTCAGAGTGCTACTTGTTATTAACTAGGAAATTGTAACCCGAGGGTCTTAATTTGAAAATGTCAGCATTTATTATTAACATTATTTCTTTAGCTTTACAAGATAGGCTTTTACCTATTGCTCAGAGCAATGTCTGCAGAAGTTAATGAGAAGCATCATTTTAAACTGGACATTTGATTTTATTCCTGCTATGTGCCAGATTTCATGTGTATGGCAAACTAAGCATGATATGAGCAAGGTATTGAAGCTTCTTACTGAAGTGAATATAAAAAGCATTTGAAGACAAAAGAAGATGGAACTACCTGGCTCCATTAATAGAAATAAATCATGCATTTTACTGATTTCAAGCTGTTCAACCCTTTCTTTACTCACTTCTTTCCTCTGTGATTTATTTTCCTATGCACTTTCCCCCCCACTTCTAAAATGTTATAAACATGATTTAGACAGGTACAATGTTATTTGAAGTTTCTTCTATTCAAGGGTCAACAAGTCTATAGTATTTGGCCAGTTGTAATGTGCATGTAGGGGGAGAGATAGTATGAGGAAAGTAGCTCTATGAACAGGCTGTATTTTCTCATGCAAAGAAGTGAGAAGTGAAGGTTTTGCACAATCACTAGTTTCCCACCAGTGTAAGCATTGTCTGAAAGGAACTGGTGGAAACCTTTAGAAATAGTGACCAGACCTATATTTTTTTTTTTTTTTCATCAGAAGATCCTGATAGTTCTTGCAAAATAAGTTTTAAGTGTGTGGCCCTTACTGCTCATAAGGGGCCAAAGTAGGAAGCAGAACTTGCTTCAAGTCCTTAAACTACATATGGAAGCAGGTGCAGAAAACTGATAAGAGTTTTGTCTTCCTGCTCCACCTTGAAGTGTGGGGCATATGAAATTAGCATGCATATGAAATTAACAGATGGAATGTAGGGAGCCAGACTCTTCTCAATGTCATCCAATGACAGGACAAGAGGCAATGGGAGTAAGTGGGAGCACAAGAGGTTTAGGGTAAACACAGGAAAAAAACTTTTTCACAGTGAAGGTGACAGAGCCTGGAATGGGCTGCCCAGGGAGGTTGTGGAGTCTCCTTCTCTGGAGACATTCAAGAGCCACCTGGATCTGTTCCTGGGTGACTTGGTCGAGGTGATCCTTCTCTGGCAGGGGGGTTGGACTAGATGATCTTCAAGGTCCCTTCCAACCCCTAACATTCTGTGATTCTGTGAATTTAGGTGCAGAGAGACAGTTCTTTCTGGTAGGTCCCAGTGAGCCAGACCAAGTGATGTCACAGCAGTGCAAGTTAATTCAACAGAAAAGATACATGTAATTCAAAAAAATGAGGTTCTGTGACACTGTGACAGCTTTGTCCTTCTATGGCCTATAGTTGGTGCTGGACTTGCAACCAAATGTCTGTGAGCCAAGCAAGAGTCAAGGTAAGACTCTTCTTCCACTGTGCAAAGAAATGACATCACCTGTGGCCAGATGCATCACTTAAGTCTATCATCTCACATGAGTCATAAGAGCATAAGACAATGAATGAGTTACTGAGACAGATGCAGTAATCAGTGTTTTCCAGATGATACTGAAAATAGAGTTTCCACAAAACACAAGTCGAATATAAGCTCCATTTGAATTTAATAACATAATAATATGTAAAAGAGGAACTTGACAATAGCTTTGTGCTTCCTTTGGTACCATGGGGTTTTTTACTTTTAGGAGGAGGAAGTGAATTCTCACTTCCCCTTCCATTGAATAACTCCACATTCTACACTGCACAGTTGCAGAGTACAGTTTGTATTATTTTTAGAATATGGTTATAAATAAGACATTAAATATTGTCACATTTTCCTCATATGATAGCTTGAGAGTCCAGTTGTCAAATACTGTATTCTTTCATAGTGACACCACTTGCTGACCCATCTGCTGACCACAACAGAGCTTTTGATGAGAATAAGGAAAAGCAATCTTTGACCCAGCAACAGAAGTTCAAATCACTCAAGAGCTCAATTATTTAATCCAGAATCATATGCTTTACTTGCCTTTCATGCTTCTCACTGTTTAGGTTCAGGGAAGCCCCTTAGACCTGTAACAGCTGCTCTCTGTTAACACCCTTCCCTCCCCAAAGGGGAAGAGAAAGGGAGTAAGGGAGAGAGACTGAGCAATTAGAAAATGAAACTAGAACATCTTGAATGAAAATTAATAATAATAAATGGAATATATACAAACATGTATAGAAACAGTAATGAATCCAACCCCTTTGGTGCCATTTATGTCACCATCACCAATGATGCTGTGGAGCAGGCACTGGGAGAGTCCCAGACTGGGCCCAGCAGCAACTGGGAGATGTGTTTAGGAGCTGAATTCTGGTACTGGATTCAGGAACACACAGATTGGGATGGAAGGCAGAATGGACAGATGGATGCTGAGGATAAGAAGCAAGGAAGAAACTGGAAGAGCTGAGATGATCAAAGCAGGGCTTGACCCACATGATCCCTCAGCTTTATACTGAACATGATGTATATCACAGAATCACACAGATCACAGAATGTCTTTGGTTGAAAGAGACCTTCAAGATCATCCATCTCAACCTTCTAACCAACACTGCAAGCTCACCACCAAACCATGTCCCTGAGCACCAGGTCCACACCTGAGCACCTTCCTATTCCTGCTGGCCACAGTGTTTCTAACACAAGCCAGGATGGCATTGGCCTTCCTGGCCACCTGTGTGCACTGCTGGATATTTAGTGGACTATCAATCAATGACAATGAGCGTTCCTATGTACTTGCTATGTCAGTGACAATCACAAGAGCTTCCTGCAGGACACATGTAAACAGGTTGCTAAAGGCATTTAAAGCCACCTAAAAATGACAGAAGAGCTAAATGTTGCCTGAGATTGTAAAAACTATTTGGGTCCTGTTAGCTACGTGACTGTGCCTAAACATCTGGAAATCTGCACCTTACCTGTCTATGACTCAAATCCTTATGGGTGAAGGAGGGAACACTTCTGTAGGTCTCAGGTGTGTTCTGAATGGATCTGCATTGGATTGTGACCTTCTCATAAACTCTAGCCAGGTGAGTACCTTAGAGAGCTAGGTAGGTGATTTAACCACAGCACAGAAACTCTAGCACAGTTCCTGAAAATACTGAGCAAACACAGGATGTAAGTGAAACTAATGTAGTACATGAGAAGAAAGACACAGATATTTAGCCTGCTCAACGGCATCTTTCTTTAGAGAAACAACATTTTTGCCAGGTTAATATTATTTCTAGGAAGAGAGGCCAAAACAAACACTCTTCTTGGACTATCTAATGAAAATCTATCTTGAGTAGAATAAACTCAGCTGGGTCTCGATCAGTGTTTGAAACATTTCCAGTTTGACTGTTAATGGGGTTTTTTGCCAAAATCTTAGGCTTTACATTTATTTTAGAATGACATTGTTGAGGAAAAGTCTTTGTAATTGATACTAGCCTATTTTTAGGCTTACCAAAATAAGGTCTTGGGTCTTGATGGTGGTCAAATAGCCATACTGAAAAAGGATCCATAAACATCTCACAGCTTGGAGCAAAGATCAATGTAAACTGTTTACAAAGAGTATTTGAGAGACCACCAGACACTGGAGCATTATTGAGAAGAACCTTGTGAGTTACTGTGCAGAATTCTGCAGTACAAACCAAGGAAGCTAATCCCTCTCTTAAGGAGAAAACAGAATTTTTGTAATGGATAGAAAGGCACTAAAATGAGCTACTATAGGATATTTGTTACAAGAGGTTTTATAATAAGTTGGAAAACAGAGAGAGCACCTGATCTACATCAGTAGTAAAGCTCCTTCACGTGGGGTAAATGAGGATCAGGTCTACAGAATTTAGTAGCTTAAACAGTCTTAGTCATCTTTCCAAGAATAACCCCCTTTTTCACTCATATTATCCTGAAAAATATTTTCTTTAACCACCGTGTCTTTTCCTTCAGGGCTCTTTGATGTTCCAAGAGTGGTTGGTACATTTTAGTTCAACCAATACCATTCTTACATATATTTACTTTTGCAGGAGCCATGGAGTTTTGATAGATGGTAACCTGCCAGAGATGTATTTTATACCATATATTTAACACATAAGCATATACAAAACCAAAGCTTTTATTAAGGCTGAAAAGTAAAACTTTCATGACTTAGGAAATGCCAGAATTAAGACTGCTGTTGTAAATGATTTTATTTCACGTTCTTTGCATACAGTATATAGCTTTTTTTATATGGTCTTTACACTTTATTCCAGAGGCAAAAACCTCCCTGAGTATGTATTGATCCAAACAGGTAAAAAAATTGCAGAAGTATAAAAAGCTCAAACCAGATCTTATAATAAAATCTAAGACAGTTTTGCTAGTAAATGATAGTTTCTGCTATTCATGTAATGAAAGACAATGGATTAGATTTGAGGTTGTCTTCTAGCCATTAGAAACAATATATGGATCAGTTTAGGTATCTCTTGCACTAGATGACATTTATGTAAAAACATTATTAATATTCAGCAAGGGACCCTGTCCCACAGCTCATGTTAGCCCAGATTTGCATTATGATGTACCTCTAGCATACCTTCTTCTCTTAGTAGAAGACCTTCTGTACGAAGGCTTGTGAAAACAATAAAGTCTTCCAGAACTTAACTCTGGAGTTGCTCAAGGGCAATCTTCTCATCTCCTGCATGCTGTTCCCATTACCATGATACAGTGACCCTGTGGAACAACTCCTTGTTAAGGTGGTTTGATCAGGAGAATTTATGGGCAGCGTGGAGATCTGTATTTAGCTATAAACCTTCACAGTAGAATGCAAAAATCTCAGTCCAAGAGACTCTTTCCAAGCATGATTACACTAACAAGGATTATGTGCTGCAGTACTAGTGCTCACATGTGGCATTACTGAATGGGTGCTACCAGCAATTAGGACAACACAAGGTGACTCAGAGGTTGTTACTTCAGGAGGCTGAGACTTGTACTGAGCTAATGCTGATCAGCTGGTGTAGCCAAGACTGAGATGTTTCTATCATTGTGTCATCCAGCTATGACTGTATTTATTTGGAAACACCATTCTGCTGGCATGTTTTCTGTCAGGAGTTGCTGGTTCATTGAGAGTGAAGCATTTCATGAAAACTTATCTCAGCAAGCCTTATAATGCAATACAGATAACTTTTGATAGTTCCCTGCTAGTCAGGTCAGATGCCAGTTTTCCATTGAGTCAGAGCTACTCCTGTATGGTGGCCTCTTCCATGTCTAAGGGATCCAGGGAATACAAGGACCTCCTGGTATTCAGGGCTCCACTGATCTAGATTAAATTGTTGCTTTTAGGAAATGCTGTGGACGTTTGTTTCCCAAATGAAGTTGTTACTGAAATGTCTGTTTCTTAGGAGGTGTTTTAACAGTTTTCATTCTAAATTGGGACAAATTAAGATGTCAGAGTGGTGAGATTTCTCAGGAAATGTAAATTCTGAGCTATGACCAATTCTACCCATGAGCAACTTCTAAAGTATTTGTAATATGCTCCAACTGTAAAATCCTAGAATAGGCAGAGAGCCCGAAGCTTTATCCATAGGGCAGCTACATCTCACTTGGAGGAAGCAGTTGCAACATGGGGTATGTTTGCAGATCTGCGTGCACCCTGTGAGCCAATGTGCAGCAAATTAGCACAGCAATATGATGCAGCACACTGTTGTGCAGAGAAGCTACACTGGGTTGAAGAACAGTGAAGTGGTGTCAGTAACCTTTCAAGCTGTGCTGTGTGCATTCTCCTGCTCAGCTACAGTACAGTTAAGAACTACAATGTGAAAAGGATCTAGTTTTCCTTCAGTAACTGGAGAAAAATGTTTGTCTTTCCTTTGTACTATTTTAACTATAGAATATAACTTACAAAGAACAGACTTGTACTGCCAGCCTAATTTGATGTGGTTTTTTAAAAATTAATTTACACCTTTTAATTTTTAATGTGATTCTTTAAAATTGTTTGGATAATCAGGTCATTTACAATCTTATTTAGAAAAGGAGATTTCTCCTTCGTTTGTAGCTATGCTGGAGCATTGTTTCTAATGCTCCTGTGCAGGTGGGGTTTGGCAGTATAGGTCATCTGAGTACTGTGGCATCAAACTTGTCATGCAGAATAACTTTTCTTTTTAATAGTTTATAATTTTATAGCTTAAATTTGATAATGCTTTGAAAATCAGTGAGGGATACAAGGCATTGAGCAAAATTAGGGTGTTTTAAATGCTGGCTGATAATGAGCTAGTTACATTGCATCAGGATTTATTTCTCCTTATTTTTTTCTTCCTTAGCTAGTGATTATGCAATAAATCCAATTAGCTTTAATAGAAAAACTCAGAACAATTTCCATACTTTTAATCTAGTTCATAGTTATTTCTTTATTTAATTATCCATCTTCTTTGGAACCAAAATTTACTAAAAAACACAGTAATGTGTGGAATTTTAGCCTGAAAAAGAAAGACTTGTATAATATAAATATATAAATAAATGAAAACAACCAGGCATAAATATTTATTTTGTTCTGGTTTTGGTTTTGATTAAAGAAAAATGTATACATTGAAAGGTATGCACTGTAAGCAGTCCTGCTGGATGTAAGAGTAGTTCCAATTGCTAAGTTAAGCATGTCTGTAAAGCCTTTGGGATAAAATTATTGGAGTACACTGCTATTGGGAAAAGAGAAAAAGAAAAAAAAAAAAAGTGAAAGGTGGGAAACCAAAATGGGGTTTAGATGGAACCTGGCATGGATTTTTTTCCAAATCTGCTACATGACTAAACTAGGAATAGTTTAGTTTCTAGGAACTAGAACTAGGTCCTGCTGCCCTCTGCTGGCTGCCGCCCCGACCCCGCCTCGGCCCTGGAGAGCTTGAGGGCCCCTCAGACCCCCTCAGACCCCCCGACGGGCCCCAGCAGGTCTTGAGGAGATGGGGAGGCTCTGCAAAGGGTCTTTTTTGGCATGGGAGCGATGGATTTCGAGACGGGTAAAGACCATCTCCCGCTGCAAAGGAGCTGGGGTTGCTGTGTCTACTTGATGACAGTGGTGAGCAAATGGATTTGGGGACCTTTCTGGGTTTGTGTGCTGATTTGGAGTAGCACGACAGCTTTGAAACAATTATCCCAGCCGTCCTCTCCTACTGCGTTCAATTTTGGTGCTTGCAGAGGGGTTCTCTTTTGGAGGAACCTAAGAGATAAACTCTTTTCTGGACAGACAGCAAATGAGCACCAGCACCTGACTGGGGATGTCCACACCAATTCTGTATAGAAATGAATCACTGCCAAATCTGAACTCTGCACATAGAGTAGCCATAGGAGTCTCCTTACATAACAACTTTGATCTGAGCCAGCCCTGTTATGCTAGCAAACACAGCCAGGCTGAAAAATATCTTAAAGAGAAAATAAAAATGCCTCTTGCCAAACCACCTCGCAAAGTATGGACTGTCCCTGCTCCTGCAGAGCCCGTGCAGGGCAGGCAGGTGAGGGTGGGATAGGAACTGCTTTGTGTGTGGACATACAAGTCACTGACCAGTTTGGATCTTCAGCTGGGTGACTCTGGCACCTAAGCACTGGTTGACAGAGTTGACAAATAGTATCATACAGCTTATATGCCATATACTAGACATCAGCAGATCATTTTTACTATTATTTTTTCTCCCCCATGCTTAATCAATGTAGAGTTTCTTAATTGTGAGGGATAACATCCTGATGTTTCTGCTGCTTGTCAAGCCAATGGCAGCATTTCACTGCGTTCTGCAGTATAGGTACTTCCAAAGTCAAAACATGTGGCTCGGTGATCTTATTTGCACTATCACTGCTGAGATATTTGCCTATAGGAAAGCTTTTATTTTCTTTCTTTCTTTTTTTTTTTTCCCTGCAAAATATTGTTAATAAGATTCATGTCTGAAGTTACATTCTGTTATTATTTTTTTTTCCCCCAGCAGCCTATAAACACCTCAGTTTTGGTAGATTTGCTTTTGATTTGTGCTGTGACTGAAAACATTACATTTCATGTAGTTTCATGAACTATTAGCCTGCAGGTCTAGCTATTCTGGGAATCATCCCCAACTCTATAACTTTTCTATGTCATTATTGAAGAAGATCCAAGGGTGAGTTTGTGTCTTGAGTTACTTTATATGCACTGACATGGATCCTCAAAATGATACAGCTGTGGTAGCAATGTGTTGACTCCAAAACTTATCAAGTTATAAAGATAAAATACAGAGTTATTAATTCAGAAGAAAACAATAGCTCATGCAGAGCTCCATATGACCACAGCTGGGCTGTGGATTCCCTGGAGTGACAGTTCCTAGAGGCTTATCCCCATTTATTCCATGTCTCTTTGAAGTAGAGATATTGGAAACTGTAGGAAGACCTAGGAGTAATTGACCCCTGAGTTCTACTTCCACTGAAAGCCAGGGCAGAGAGTCTAGGAACTGTTGGACTGTTGGAAGTTCCATGCAGGACTCAGTCTGGCAGGGCTTCCAAGTTTCCCTGTCCCAGACAGGAGCTCTACAACCTGTCACCAGCTTCACAGAATTCATCTGGGGGTGCCACTCCTCTGCATCTGAAGCCTTTGTTGCTGCTGCTGCTGCTGCATTATTTCAGTTTTGACAAGCTGGTGTTTTCAAAGGTAATTTCGAATGCATAGTCAAAAACTGCCCAGCTGGTTGTAAGTGGTGTATTTGTTCCACCTTTTCTAGAGCAAGGGAAACAGTCAGTCGGCCTCTTTGAAGTAAAAAAATTCCCAAGTTTCAAAACAGAATTTGTAGAGAAAACCATGTTTCTCCTTCCTGTTCAAGGGATAGTAAAGGGACTTTGTAAGAGCATCGCAAAGATACTCTGAGGGGGTTTACATGTGTGTGAGCCCGTGGGTGAAAGGAAGCTGAAGATAATCTATCAATAAATAGTATCTTTTGTCTTTGTTCTTCTGTCCGTATCTATTGCATCCGTGCTGGGCAGCTTCTCAAAGACAAAACGTGGCATCGCAGTGAGTGCAGAAATGGACACATACTTGGTGTCTCTTTCCACCAGTAGCATGTGGAAGAGATTAGATAAGCGAGGTGGCTCCTGCTGTGGGGAGTTATTCACGCTTCGGAGCACTTGAAAGGTATGCTGCTTCTCACACATCGGTGTGAGCGCTGCCAGAAAGGGTCTAGGAAAGCTGCTCTATCAAACAGCAGTACTCACATCGCCACAGTCCCATGGCTGATGGAAAGGCAAAATCAGTCCTCCGCTTACGGTTTATGCTGCGGCTCTAGGTAGCCTCAGAGAAAACAGCAGCTGCCGCTCGTAGTTACCTTTGATGTAGATTCCTAACGATCAAAGAGAAAACTAAGAAATTCAAACTACCGGTAACTTTTTCCAGCCGCGTGAAATTGTCCTTATCGCGCTTGTGCTTCAACTTCTGTTGAAGTCTTCTTTTTTTTTTCTTTTTTTTTTTCTTCAGGTGAAATAAAACCACTCGGAACGAAAGTTCCTTTTGAAACGCGCACATATTCCTGACATATCCCTGCCGGGCGCCTTGGAATAACACCGCGAAGAAATGCGGGCGGCCCCGTCGGGAAAGCAGGAGCCCGGCGGGGGCGGGGGCCGCGGGGCAGCCCCTTACCCCCGCCCCGCCGCCACCCCGGGCGGCCGTGAGGGGCTAGAGGAACGAAGGAGTTAAAGGGAGGCGCTTGGGAAATCTGATGCTAACGAAGCTCCAGGAATGTTGCACATTTCCATTCCCCTCCAGCTTTCGGGGGAGATCAGTTCCCACTGCGGGCAGCCGCTCCGAGGAGCCCAAGCTCCGAGGCCGCACTTGCTCCGGGCTCTGTTCCGCAGCTTTCCGCAGGTTACGCCGGGAGACGCCAGGGAGGGACGGGACGGGGCGGGGGACAGCGGGCGGGTGGTGTAAAAAGTTTTTCTTGGATTTGGGATGCTCTGGCGGGACCTGCAAAACTGAGGGGGAGAAGGACGGGGGCAGGGGTCTGCGACTTTGCGCATCGCAGATTGGGGCGGAGGGAGCGGCTCGCAGGTAGGGGCATCTCCCCTGACCCCCCGCGGCCTCTCTTCTCTTGCAGACGCAACCGGAGATGCCGGGGAGACGGCTATGGTGGGCGCGCTGCTGGCTCGGCGTTTGCCTCTCGCTGCTGGGTGCGGGGGGCGGCAACGCCGAGACCTGCCGCGGTCCCTCCTGCAGCGGCGGCGGCGAAGCCGCCCCGCCGTCCTGCCGCGGGGCACGGTGCGGAGGCAGGGCCGGTCGCCCGACGCGCTCCTTCCTCCACACGGCCACGCCGCTGCGGCCGCCGCAGGTCAAGGCGCTGNGCACCCCGCCGCCTGCCCCGGCGGAGACTGCGCCGTCAACGGCACCCGCCGCGACTGCCAGGGACTGGAGTGCCGGTTGCCGCCCCGCCTGCGACCGCGGCCCCGCGGGCCGGGCTGCGTCCCTTCCGACGAGAGCTGCCCCGAGCCCGCCCTGCTGCGCGCCGCGGAGAGAGCCGCCCAGTTCGCGGGGGACGACTTCGCCTACGCCGGCCCAGAGCTGGGCGGTGGCGCCCTGGGGGTGCAGCTCACCTGCGACGTCAAGCCAGGTGCGGGGCGCACTGAGGGGCCGGGAGGGCGGGAGGGGTCCGCCCCAGTACGGCCGGGGCTCCGCGGGGGTTCGTCTCTAGGGGCCGGGCTGGCCCCCGCTGAGCCGAGGGGATGGAGCACCTATGGTTCCCCGGACTCCTCTGTGCAGGAGAAATTGGCAGTGTTGGTGCTGGTCTCTGTGGCTCGTGGGGGACCTGCTGCCTCGGCTCTCCTGCCTGCATCTCCCCACTGCGCACACGTGTTGCACATAGGAGATGAAATACAGTAAAAACTTTTTTAGTGTTCTTTTTAAACAACTGTAAGACCTCTTAACTATCTCTCCCTTCACAGCCTAGTATTTCAGGGTTTTTGTAATTTATAGCAGCATTGTACAAGGCTTCAGTGAGGTGTGTATATGTTCCACACCCAGGATGAACAGACTGGTGCCACTGGTAAGAAACTTGTTGCTGCTGACAAATTGTCTTGCTGTAATAGCCAGGAAAAAAAAAAAGTAATAATTTGCAGAGCCTCTCTTGCTGCACATCATTCAGAGCATTCGTCTGTCAACTGATGAGAGCACAGCTCTGGTCAATTCAGTGTCTCTGTGGGAAGCCAGGTACGTCCATGGTTATACTCACAGATCAGCAGAAGGTGTTATGCAATTGCCTGGGATATGTGGATTTACCCACATGAAAAGCACCAGCAGATCATTAATGACCACAGAGCAGTTTGAGTTCTGGTTTAATGCCCTGTCTGAAGCATATAAAATGTATGAGGGTGATTTATTTTATTCCCCATAGAGGTTAAAAGCTAATGGAAAGCATGAAGAAGGTATTTAAGTTGTGTCACATCCGTGTGGTTAATCTGAGGGCTGTGGCTGCTGCAAACACCAGAGTGCACACTAAGCCTCATTACCAACATCTGCCTAGTGAAGTGACACCTCCTCCAAAGCAGACTCCAGCACTTAATGGTGGTTCCAGTCCCAGGGCTGAGAGTGTGCCTGGTGTAGTGACACTGTCTACCTTCATCTGATATTCCTCCCAGATGTCTTACAGAATCTCTGTATGCTCCATCACTAAAGGTGGACAGAAACCAGGCAAGTCAGTGTGGTTGGCCACCATTTGCTTTGCTTTTGTGCATACTTTGTACTGTCACCATAACTCTTTCACAAGAATATTTGCATTTTCTTACCAAAATCCATCTCTGTGTAACACAAGCTCTGGCAAATAATGGCACTCTGCACAGACAGAAGGACTAGTACTTCTCGGATTATACTGAAAGCAGACATACTGTATCTCCTTGAAGGTTTTACAAAGAGCATCCAGCTCATCATGACCTCTTTCTCCAAACATCCTTTTATTCTTTGACCATCTTTAGAGGACCCGGATCCATCTGTGCTGCCCAGTCTCCAGTGCCATCAGCACTTCCAGCTAACTTGGTGAGTTAAGTGCACCCCTCATCTCCCAGGCCTTACGGTTAGGTCCTCTGTCCTCTCTGATGTGCATCAGAGGAAAACAGAATAAGAGAAATGAAAGCAAAAAGGTAGGAGAGTGAAGGTGCTGGGGATTTTGAGACTTGACACAGAGTTCACTGTAGTCTTCTAGTGTTATGCTTTTTGCAGGCCTGGTGCTGGGCGAAGTCTTGGAGAAACAGAAGCATGGTTAGAAATTTACCTTAAAAACCTGGAATGCATCAAGAACAGATGATACCTTATGGCCAGTGGCAGTCATGGATTTGTGCTTTTATCTCCCTGTGTTGGAGAGGAGCATCCCATGTTTTGGAGGGTGTCGCAGTTTGGGGTCAGGGCAGCCCCCAGACCGATAACAGACCGCTCTCTTTTAACCCCCCTCCCTCCCCAAAGGGGAGAGAAAAGGAATAAGGGAGAGAGACTTAGTGATTCGAAAAAGGAACTAAAGCAATTTAATCAAAAAATGAAATGAGGTATATACAAA
>VYZU01025572.1:0-24295 GCA_013401355.1 Ceyx cyanopectus | reverse complement strand
AACACACAAGTTCTAGCAGTGGCCTTGGTTTTGCATTCCACCCCTGGCAGTAACTGTAAACATTAGGTGTTATCTCTGCTAGAAGCAGAGACTGTCTGCAAAACATGCCTCCAACTCCAGAAAGTGCAGTTAGTTAGAAACTTAAGCTAAAAAGCAAAATCACTGAACTGAATTTGCTTGCTTTTCACCCAAACCAGGACAGAGGGAAAATGGTGTGCATCACCTCCCACTAAACTGCATAGTCACATGGAAGGCACTGCAGTGAGCAAGATGTGATAACACAGGAGCTTCTACATGGGAGAGAAGGTTAGAGATGAGGACAACTTCACCCTCAGGAGTTCAGTGTGACTCTGGTTGTCATGGGCAAACACCCAGACCCGCTGTGGATGGTGTGGATGAGACCTGCTGTAGGTGACTGGACAAAGGTTATATATATATATATATATATATATATATATATATATATATGTGTGTGTGTGTGTGTGTGTGTGTGTGTGTGTGTTTTGCTCATGAGAAAAACTGGACCCAGACCTTCAGAAGGAAGCTTTCTCTCCTGGGAATGGAAGAATAACATACTGGATTCATCAACATCTAGCAGAAATTCCATGTTCTTGGCATCAGGAACAAAAGAAAATAAGCCATGTTGGCAGTCTGTGGTCTCCTTCAAGTCAGAGCACAGGCAAGTGTCTGGTGCTCTGCTCTGCCTGCACCCTCTAACAGTCTCTGCATTTGCTGAAGACCTTTTGAGCACAGGTCAGAGGGTTTCCTACACTAGTGCAGAGAGTACTCTGTTCAGTTCCCATTTGCAGCTGGAGTAGTGGGTCTTGGAAATGAGCATGGCTCTGCATATCAATTCCAGCCTTGTCTACTAGAAGAAACAGAACAACAAAATGTGATAATCAGACATCTAATCTGGGAAAGTAGATTTATGGTTGTCTGGAGAGAGCTGCTCCTCAAACAGCACACAGTGAACATGGCAGGGCAAATGCAGGTAAAGGATCGTGAAGAGCATACTGCAGCTCTCATCTTCTAAAGAGCCCTGCCAGGGAAGACAACTCACTCAAGAGCTGTGCCCAGTCTGTATGGTGGAGATGGTGGCTTTCCTGACATGAAATTTTGTGGATAGATTTCATTATGCAGGTGTAGTTGCAGTTTGCCTGCAGGTGTGCAGTACAGGTGTAACTTCATAGAGAAGAAACGTAGCCTCAATGTGCCAGTTTTCTTCAGCTGTTTTTCTAGGTGCATATGCTTTATTTGGCCAGGTAAGGGCCACCCTCTTCCACACAGACTTTCCTTCTGCTCTGATGACATAAATCCTGCTGATACATGGTGTAGTGCTGTGTTACCACTTGTACAGCCAAAATCTTTGTGAAGATCTGTGCTCTTCTGCCCGTATTCTCCATTGTAAGAAACTTCTGAGAGCAAAAGCTTTCTGAATAAGAATTTGTTAATGCCTTTCCAGCCTCAAGCACACATGGAGCCCATGGAAGTTGATGAAGAATCTTGATAGACAATGACAGGGTGCTTCTGAGTCCTGCTGCCTAGTTTCTGTCAAACCTGTGGGCTGATTTCAGGCCAATTTGCCAATGGGTAGAAGTATTAAAAGTAGGCAAGGTTGTATAAACTTTGTAAGAGGTGATTAAAGAGAAGGGAGAGTGGAATACGAGCATTTGAAAGTTCACTTGTAGCTGTTAATCCTTTCAGCTGGTGGGGCAAAAGCAGCTTGTTTGTTGCTTTGTATTCTGAAGGAGAAGGATAGCAAAGGCAATGCTACTTATTTAGCCAAGTGCAACGGGAGACACAAATCCACAAAGAATCAGATTGCATTGGTTTTGCTCTTCACAGAACTACTTGCTCATATAACACAGTTGTTTGTTTGTTTTTTCCAAGCCTGAAAAGTCCTACCTACTTTCTCATACTGTAGCAGTATCATGCATTTTAGTTTTGTGAACTTTTCAAGTTCTTCAGTGACCTTTTTTGAGATGGGGAACCAGGACAGCATATTATATTAAAAATATTGTTATAATTATGTATTGTCTTCTGTTATGTATTCCTCTCATAATTAGTTCTGGCATTTTATTTGCCTTTTTGAACTCTTTTGACTTCAAACTAATTTTCAAGTGATAATAATAATTGACAAGAACAACATTTGATACAAAAAACTTTTTTTTTTTTCCAGTGGGTGCCTTGTTTCAACTTTACCTCCTTTGAGTTTCTTTTTGTGATTTTATTGCCTCTACTCAGTATCATAGACTCCTTTTGCAGCTCTTTGCAATTGACCCTTACTTTTACTACCCTTAATAGCTTCGTGTTCTCAGTAAGTTTTATGACCTCATTTTATTGCCTCTTCAGTGAAAATTGACCATTTACTCTTTACTGTATTTGAACATGTAAATAGGAATGATTAATCTGTTATTGAACCCCAGTGATGATTAATTTCAGCCCTGAAGCAGGAGGCTTGATTATGACTTTTTTTAATGTCTACAACTATAAATGTTGGTGTTTTGAAATGGAAGACATTGTGGTCCCATGAAGGGGCTACAAAAAAAGTAAAGGAACTGGCCTTATAGTCATTATGTTAATTTTGTGGGATTTTTGATTAACTTATTAAAATTTGAATGCCTCTGAAGAAATAATACATCAAGCTGGAAAATGTCTTTTCTTGGACAATAATTGATAATTTGTGTTTTCAGGAGAAAATGAAGTTCCATCTGAAGATGCCCTAATACTACAGCTGCACCTTGCCAAGGGTCATGAGAAATTTACTGAAATGCTAAAAAGCCAACAGCAGATCATTGTTGATTTGCAGCAAAAACTTGCTGAACAGCAGCATGTGTTGGTCAGCCAGCAACGGGAGATTCTTGAGCAGCAAAGAAAAATGTATGAGCAAATGGATCTGATCAAAGTCCAGTATGGCATGCTTTTTGATACAGTGAAACAAATGTCATTTCAGAGTTTGCAAGAAGATATTCAAAATTATTTTGAAAGTCATCTTCAAGGACTTCAGAACCAGGTCAGGAATCATCTCCAGAAGTCATACTCTGTGCATAAAGTAGAAGTGGATGCAAAAGTGATTAATGTTGGGGAGTCTTTGCTGGACTGTGGCCTTTGTGAAAGAGATGAATTTTGCAATTTCCAAAAGACTCCTTCCCAATGTGAAAAATGCACGTTGTGTCCTGCTGGCTTTTTCCAAATGGCTGAGTGTTCTGCAAACTCTGATCGCATTTGCCAGGTAAAGTATAATCCTGTATCTTTCACTTACTGCTTATGGAACATTGTGTTTGACATACTGGAATAACATTCTGGAAATAACTACTTGGAGAGATAGAGGGATCCAGTTTGAAGAATGTATTTTACTGAATGGGTCTATGGGACTTCAAAATCTGCCTGAATTTTTTTAATGAGTTTTGTCTTTACCATTTAATAATGGGACACTGGTATGTTGGTCTTAACACACAGCATACAAATATATAACACTACAGATCAGAGATGCTTTTACTATTAGTCACATTTTATTAGACAATACAAAACCAGCATGTAAGAAAAATAAGATGGTTCTTCTATCACTTTCATTTAGAAGTCCTAAGATATAGGGGGAACTTGATATTTAAAACAGTCTTACTTGCCAAGTGTTACCCCTAGTTCTTTGCTTAACATGAGCCACAAGAGCTGCATAGTAAGCCTGAGATACTGAGAAGAGAACCTGAGTCTGTCCAGTCGGGCTCTGCTAGTCTCAGCTTCCTTTAATGCTAGTGTTAAAATGCTAATGTAGCCTGTTACTCTTTCCCCTGTGCCTGCTGTAGGCTGAAAGGAGGGCTTGTTGGCAGGAAATATTGCTTTATCATTTACCTTCTGTTTTTCACTTAGCACCTTCCCCCCAGATTAAAAATCTTTGAGTCTTTCCTAACACTTTCTTGATTGTTACAAAATCCGTAAGACCAATTGAGCAGTGCATCAGTCTTGAGGATGTGGTATCAAGTTGTATCACTCCAGCACACTTGTGGGATCAACCCCCTCTCCATCATACATATGCCTTTTACTGGTAGGTGGGTGTCACAGAGCCTGAAGAAGTGCCTGTTTCAAATTTAAGTTGTTCTATTAAAGTGTTTCAATGTGATTCTTGTGATTTACAGGACAGAGATGAATGCACTGAATCTCCAAGCATTTGTGGCGAGAGGATAAAGTGCCTGAATACTCCAGGTAGGGTATAGTCTCTGATAATTATAGAGTTAAGATAATAAGGTCTTCAGGAACAGGCCAAAGAGATAGATAAGGACTCAGGCCTGTGTATTTGTGAGTTGCTCAGCTTTCTGGAATCCAAGTGGTTGAAACACACCAGGGCTCCCAAGTTCACAGAATCACAGAATTTCCTAATAATAATGACATAAGATCCACTAGGAGCATTTGGTGGTCCCTTTTACCTTATATTTGTGGGGTTTTATATGGTTTGGTTTTAATTTTCACTTATTACTCGACTTTCTTATTGATGCTGATGCAAATAGGGTCAAAATCAAAGCTAGTATTCCTAATGGAGAAAAACAGTTGTCATTTTCCTCCTGCTGCACTGTGGTAGATACTTGATGTAATCTAATGAAATTTCTTATAAGGCTTGTCTCTATCAATCTTATTCTCCTTCAGCAACAATATTGTCAAATCCTGAGGAGAGAGCAACAATTTCTATCATCTGCAGGGGCCTGGGCTTATTTTTCAGACACTTAAGGACAAATTTGACTGGTGTTCTGTACTGCAGACTTTGCCTTCATTATGCCTCATGGCAGTCAGACACAACAGAGCAAAATTAATAGGCATACTGAGCAAATTATATATCCAGGTACTAGGTTTCTTGCTATTTGTCTTATTTTTGGTTAGCCAAAAAATCTTGAAGGGAACTGTGTGATCAAATACAGCATTTCACCAATTATGACCTCTACCTGAGGGCTCCAAGTGAAATAAGCAAGGGAGAGCTTCATTAGGTTTTATGTTTTTCCTTCTCTAGATTTAATTGTAAAGAGAGGGTGTCCTGTCTGAGAGGCAAGGGTTGTTTATAGCTTAAATTGAGTGATTTTGTACTATTCCTGCCCTCTCACTGGTGGAGAAAAATGTGGGAGGAAGTTGGTCCTAGGAAAGGATTAAAAGAGGACATTGATCTCACTTCTTACTTCTTCTGGGTGGGAACTATGGTAGGTTGGATGTTATCACCACAAACACCACAGGAAGATGGAAATTACTGGAGGAAGAGAGCAATTAGCACTGCCTTACGTGGCAAATGCTTTAATGAGGTACCATCAGTCTTGCAAGAGAAGAGGCATTTTAAACAGCCTTAGTAGTGGGCAGCTGGAGGCAAGACAGTTTAGGGCACAGAATTGGAGACAGAGCTTTGGAAAGGTATGAGACTTTTTCTCTCTTCAGTAGGAGACTGTTTGGTTGAGTTGGTGGTTTTGTGGAAGGAAAGGGGAGAATCCAATGTGGAAGACATTTGGTGTTGCCCTAGTCTGTGGCTTGGAAGAGGGGAGGTTGTAGGGAATTTATCCAGTGGGTTCTGTGGTGGAGGGACCCAGGCCAAGAGCGGATCTATTTAACTTCTGGAGGAAAGTAAGTGAGGGCAAAATACTGCCAAGAAACAGATGGATGCTGGTGGTGTATGTCACCACAGAAAGGCAGTAGCAATGCATTTGTAAGGAAAAGACTCTTCTCTTGCTTCCTCCTGTGGAAGGTTTTAATGGTGGCTTGTAAAGGTATGAAAGTAAACTCATTTCCCATCACCTGGATCAGAAATCAATGTCTTGTCAGTGTCATCCCCATCTGTCATGGAAGAGAGAGTATCCTTTTTATTTTTTATTATAGGGGACTGCTACTTTCAGCCTGTCTGTTCATGATAGTTCATTATCTTATATAAGTGCAATTAACTTGTCAAAAGGCTGAAACGGAATGTCTGTTTTGGGTGATGTAGGGTAGATAGGAGTGTGATCTCACATATGAACTCCAGATGTTGGATGTGGTTTCTTGAGCTGAATGCAAAGGTTGTTGCATCTGTAGCAACTCATGTTCACTCTGCAGTGTGAAGAGAGACAGAGCAAATAACACTGAAGAAATACGCAACCAGGAGCTTCTCTTTCTTCACCCTTCCACTTCCCTCTCCATTAAACCTTCTTCCCTGCTGCTTTGTTTTGCTTTTATTTAGGATGAGAGGTGTTAGGCTATTTGATTAAAGGCTAGTCATTAGGAAGCAATGACAGCTGGAGGTGCCCAGTTAGTAAAAATGGAGTCCAGTGCATCATTTCCTTCTTAGACAGTGATGGGAGACTGATCAGACTCTTGTCTTTGGTGTCAACTCACCAAGCAGAGCCAACCAAAGGCAATCTCCCCAGAATGCCATGCAAGTTAAAGAGGACTTACTGTACAACTTACTGTGGGATGCAGGAGGGAGAGGAATGAGAACCCAGACAGATGGCCCCAGTTTGTGATTAACCATGTTAATTTGTGATGATCCCAATTTGACATAGTTTAAAAAGAGATGGATTCCCACACTTAATCTGCTTGAATGTCACTTTTACATCAGGCACTTAAAAGTAGTAACAGCAGAACAATATCTGCATGGCTTACTCTAGTTGTCTTGCAATTGCCTGGCCTCCAGAAGTGGCCAAGGCTGGTGAATGTGCTGCAGAGAAACTCAGTTTCAGTCAGAGAAACCCAGCCTCAGATCAAATCCCAGCCCAGACAGAGCAACTTTCCAGATGAGGAATAAAGCAAAGTGACACAGTGTTTAGATATGAAAGGCTATTTAAGAAGAGCTATAATAAAGATTATTGAGTTTTGATTATGGTGATTAAAAAAGAGAAGTGAGTGCTTTAGTGATAAAGCTTTGAGGCACAAACTGCAAGTGGTTATTCTTCAGGGTGCCTCAATTTTTATGTGTCCCTTTAGATCCTGAAAGTTCTGTACACACAGGTTTTGGGCCCTGCTTGCTCCAGCTGGAGGCATTGGCAGCTGCCTGTGCTCTTGGAAAATTGCCATAGAAAATTACAGGCTGCTTTTAAAACCTGCTCCTTGGTGTGCATTCTTTGATCCACTGAGGTCGTGGTGTACCGTTTAACAGCACAAAATTGCTTTGTGTCAAATAAAGTCATTTCAAATGGCACCTCTAGATATTCTCTTTCCTGTTAGCATCAGTGCTTCATTTTGACTTTAGACTGTCACAGCCACTTTTGCCCTCTGTCTTAGGGCAGTGGTTCTCCACATTTTATTTGTGTAGACATCTGTGTAATGATTTTAAGGCTGCTGTTTACAGTTTTGTTTTTCCTACTTATCTCTTGCAGGTTCTTTAAAAACTGTGCACAGAATGCCCAGGGTCTGTGTCACTTGGGTTGGAAAGCTCTGCTTTAGCAATCACAGCTACAGCAGTGCCACTCTGTCACATGGCTGGGCACATAGTGCACATTACTCCATGTAAAGAGGAACTCTCCATTAGCTGAAAATATCTTTGCTGCTCAGTGGACCAGTTAGTCACCATGCCTTTTACCTCAGGGAAGGGAGAAAGTGTCTTTGGAACTATCATGGTATCTGATCTGTTACAGATCTTGGTTAGAATTGCCCCTGTGTAGCTTCTTTCCCACTCTAAACCACTGGACTTATCTTGGCCAAGGTCATGATGTCTGGTATTTCCTCTGCTTGCTGTCAAAGTTGCTTTAATAGCATAAAGTGATCTAACATCATGATTGTCTTCTGTTTTCTCCCTTACAATTAGATATATTATCAAAGATACTTGATATATAGAGCTGTAGAGTTCTTATTTTTTTAGTCCTTTAAAGATATGACAATAAATATTGTTTCCTGTGAACAGGTGGTTTCAGATGCCTTGGAATTGCTGAGAAAGATGCAGCTTTGGGAATGTGTGGAGAGGAGTATTTCTTTAATATGGAAATGCAGGAATGCCAAGCATGTTTAAAATGTGAAGATGGAATGGTGGCCATGCCTTGTTCCACTGTCAGTGATACAGTTTGTTCAGCAGCCAGTGAAAACAAGCTCTCAGAGTCTTGGGCTGCAAACATCATCCTACCCTCTGTAAAGTCTGGCATCTCTCAGGTTTACTCTGGCTTGACCTTGAAGATAAAGGGAAAGCTTCCCAGTGAAATCCTATCCATTGAAGATAACAGCCTGGTATTCAAGCAGCATGGTCTGTTGTGGACAGACCTAAATTTTGCAGTAAAGCACAACTGCAGGAATTTTTTGCAACTTTCCTTAAAGCTGAATGGCAGTGAGGAAGGCTTGGAGCTGAGCGGTGTTCGCATTGAACAGCCAGAAGGAAAGTATTTCCAGAGCACAAGTTTAAGCAGCGCTGCTGAAGTAGAGCCCAGCCAGACTCTTTCTGTGTATTTGAGGAGCCCAAATCAGTTCTGCAATCAAAGTAAAGACTTAAATATTTATGATCTTAATACCCCACTGAGTTTGTTTTGGTTGTCCCACGACACGGGTGCTGTGGCACTCAGTGCACAGATGTCAACAGCAATGCATTACCAAACCAACTATCGACCTACCTTTAAGATCATTTCTGTTTCTGACCCTTACATGCTGAGTTTATCTCATGATGGCAGAGCTATAAAGTTCACTGAAACAGGCGTTGTCAAGTTTGTGTTCCACCAAGCCTTGTATTCCATGGGTCATATGTGTGTCCGCGAGGGCTTCTCCTTAATTTCCTATATCAACAGGAATGGTACCAACAGAGAATTAATGAATGTATTTAAATCTGGAGTGAATTACAGAGACACGTCAATATCTGCTTCTGGGGCCACAAAAGTTGGTGCTGGAGATCTGATTAGCTTTGAGATCCTTTCTCCCTCGCAGTGCAATGTCCGCTATTTTGGAGATAGTTCTGGAATTAGTACGTTTAGCCTCATCTGGATCCCTTCAGCAGTTTCTTGTGCCATATCGGCCACTGTTTCTGTTACCAGCCTGCCTACTGGAGCTGTGAGAAACAAATTACTGGATTTCACCCAGGTCTCATCCAATGAGAACCAGATACAGCTCATTTCTTCTGGACAGCTTGCTCAGAAGTATTTCCTTTTTACTGAGAAGGGAGTTGCCAGCCTTGCATTTAACTTAAAGCTAATCCACTCGTGCAACGTGCTCAAAATGACTCTCCACCAGTTGACCATGGATCACATGCAGCCCACAGCAATAGCTCAGCAGGTGGGGGGTCAGATGCCCGAGGGCAGCATATGGACCAGCGTGTCCCTCCGCGCATCCTTCGCCGTACAGAACGGGACCCTGGTTTCGCTTTCTCTCGATTGCGTGCGTGGAAGGATCAATCAGATCACTCATGAACATGGAACCAGTATCTCTATTTTATGGATTGCATCTTAATTTCTGACCAGTGAAGTTAGGACAGAATTGGGGTTTAAATTGCATTTGGATTCTGCTCTGATTCTATATGGATTTGATGCCTTGTACTGCATTGACATGAGCAAATCGTTCCACCTAAAACACTCTCGATTTTAGAAATATTTAAATATAATTTTAATTGAATGATCAATACTTATGAGAGCTTTCACTGTTCCAATATTTTACTTCTGTTAACATCTTCAGGCAAGGGAACCTTAAATTCAGATCAGACTATCTTATTTTTTAATCAAGCAGTCTCTTAATTTTGGTTATTTCTGGACCATGAAAGATTCCAGGTGAGGGTAAAGACAGACATTGTAGTACTGCAACTGAAAGCAGCACAGCCAAATAATGGACAGCTCCTTTCAATTTCTTCCCTGAAACAGGCTGATTAACAACGCTAAATGCACTTTGAGGCTAATTTGTCTGCATCTTCCAAAATGTTGTGCTTTCTATACGTGGAGAGAACATGCCTCAAACTAGAGGTGATAATAAGGTAACACTGGACTATACATGCTTAGTATTAAAGAAATTTACTTGGGTCAAAAATAGAACATTGTTTTTACAACAAAAACATTAGAACTAATGACTGTTGTAATTTCATTTGGAAATAATCTGCATTTAAGCAATTTGAGAAGGCTTTTTTATCTTTTTAGTTTTGCCAGTGAAAAGTTACAGGATAAGGAAGTAAGTCGGTTCTAAAAAGACCAAGATAAAAGATATTAGTATTAAAAGAACATCTTGAAAATAAGGCTTTATAGAAATCAAACATTTTTATTCTATTTCCTATAAAATAATATTTTTCTGATTGAAAAGGAACATCATTCACAAGCATATTTATTTTGCTGAGGAGGTAGTTCATGTAAAAAGTTGTTTGTTAGCTTGTTTGTTTTGTTGGGTTTTTTTTGTTAAATCACTCAGTTAATTCAAATAGTGGTGTATTCAGTGACACTGATTTTTGTTTTCTTCCAACTCTTCCATTAGACTATTCTTTCTTTTTCTAATCATATGTAGATTGCTTTCTATCATTTTCTCCTTTCTCCTCCACAAATGCTGCTTTAGTTTCCTTCCTCAATTGTTTTTCCAGAGTAAATGGCATGCCCTGTCACATACCTCAACCCTTTCCAGCCTTCTTTCACCATCCCTACTAAAGAACAGATATGTGTGTGTGACAATGGTAAGTACAGAAGAGGAACATCAGTAGTACACTAGCAGGCTACCTTACATCAGCCTTACTCAAAGCAGGAATATTATGCACACCTTGAATGTAGGTGTTTGCCTGAGTGTGTGTATCTAGATATATACATTTTCCTGTGTTCTTCACCTATTTTGAAATTTATTACACTGTTTTTGCTGAATAATCTTCTCCAATAATTTTCTGTGAAAGAATGAACCTGACTTCTAGCTGGTGGTTCTGTTTTTACTTTTAACTGTGTCCTTAGCAGCTGTGGTTATCTTCCCATCATCTTTTCTTCAAGTATATATACAAAGATGCAGGCTCTGGACTCCTTCTTCAAAGAGAGAGGGGTAGTTTTCCTTGCCTTCAGCTGCAAAATTCAAGCAGTCCATCACAAGATACCTCACTGGGCACTGTGCTGAAGCCAGCATAGGTTTTCAAACCACAGTATATTCAATCATGGTGTCCCCAGAGTCTGTGCCAGAGATCTCTGTAGCCATGCTCTCCTTCATTCCTGCAAGGAAGGGTGAATTAAAGCTAATCTTAAAGCTGTTGTCATTGCAGAGGGTATTTGTTTATGTGCCTGTTACATAGAGAAGAGCTGCATTACCTAGGGACAGGGTAGTTTCTGTGGATACTTCACTCTGGAAGTCTACTGAGACTGAGCACAGCAGAATTGTCACAGGAAGTGAAGTTTTCTGATATATCCATCTGCTTTCTGCAGAAGGATGCATGTAATGGAAGAGGAGCCCTGCAAAATAGTCTAATTATTTCTAAGGTAAGACATCAGGAGAAGACAATGTTGGAGAAGGCTCAAAATGGTTTTGGGGGATGTTGAGAAAGTCACTTTCTCACAGACATGGCCCCTTATTTTCCTTTGCTGTTTTGTGCTTTGAAGTTGTCTAAAGGCTGCAAGTCCTCAGGATAATGACAATTTAAGGGTTGTTCTAAATTTAAACCTGTGTAGCAGATACCAGAACCTGATGTTGGACACAATCTGGCACATCTTCAGCAGAGTGCAGATGTTACTTGAATATGCTAAGCATTTGTCTATATATAGCCTGGAGCAAATCTAATGGCATGATTTGGATGAATATGCTTTATTTGAGTGGGATTGTGATGTCAGTGGAATTCCTTGAACACAGGAGAGACTGATGCTCAAATCCTGTATTAGGCACATGTTGGTGGTACTTGCATTTAAATGTGTCATTATGAAAGGTTGCAGAAACTACCAGGGAGGTACAAGTGAACATTATTACAGCTTGGAGAGGTTTCAGAGTATTAATTCTTCAACACAGTAAAATCTTTTTGGAGGATTTTGGGGAGAGTGCCCATAACTGCCCTTAAATTCAGAGATTTTTAGATGCAGTGGCAGAAATGCAGTATTTTGCATCCATCTGGTGGTGGTAGTGCATCTAATACTGTTTTACTAGTGTCACTTGTCATAAGGTACTAATAAAAAAAAAAAAGTATGAAATATAAAGTTTTAATTGCAACTTACAGCAAGCTTAGCCTTATTTCAAGCAAGAAAAAGCTGGAGCCTCTTGAATCTCTCCCTTTAAAAAAACCAAACAAGCCTGTATCCATAGTTCAGAGCATTCTCTGGTCTTGGTTATACTAACATGAATTTGGAGTGTGTTGGAATCAGTGTGGATATATGATAGCCTAATTAATGGCATAGTATATAGCCTTTGCATCTATGAAAATGATATATAATGCCTCATACCATGCAACATTAAGTGGTGCACTATGATCCTAATTAAGTTCAAGAGGAATCAGACAATGTACAATGAATTCTAATTTTATGGCACTTATCCCATTTGCTGTAATGAATTGCATGTTTTTTTTGACAGATATATCTTATTATCTTNGAGTTATTTGGAGGGGACAAGCAGCATAGTTTACTTGGGAAGCAAAGGGAAAAGTGTGTTCTGATAATAATCGGCAATAGATAGGAAGTTGAAATCTGTGTTGAATTCTCTTTCCTAAGTCCTCTTTTTTGCTAATAAGCAGGCATTAAAGATCCAAACCTATTTAAAATGGTCCAGTATTGAGAAATTGATTTAAAAACTGATCAAATGGCACAATAGCCCTGAAGTGGTAAAATGAAACCATTACAATCCTGACTTAAATTGCTCTAATCAGCAAATTAGGACTCATCTAAACTGTGATCAGTTTTTATTAATTTAGCAAGTTATGGTGCAAATACACTTTTAAGTGGCTTACCATTAATTATGCTAAACCATTCCAGTCAATGATTAAATTTGCATTTGAACACACAGAGGTTTAATTATGTTGGTAGTAAACTGTTTTTGTGTTAAACTAGTTTAAGGATGTGCAGGTTTGGCTCTACCTGATGCTTTTATAGACCTGGTGGTTCAGTGACCAGCTTGGAGGTCCTCAGACCTGTGAGCTCTGCTGACCCTTGGGGTGCTGGAGAAAGGGAAGGGCTGAGGAGGCTCCTGAACACTGGGGACTGTCCTGCATGGAGAGGGTGACACATGAGGGCCTCATCCTACCCCTGGAGCTCTTGGAGCCTGAACTGCAGTAGGTAAGGCAGGGCCACAGGGTTGTTTTTAGGCAGCTCACTCCAGCAGAGTGCTGGGAGGACCAGTGGAGCATGTTGACCTCTGCTGCCCCAGGAGAGTTAGCAGGGCTTGCTGGTGTCACTCTTTGGATACAGTACTGGAAGCTATACCAAGCATGACCATTGTCATTCATATGTGAATCACATCAAATACTGATCTTAAAAAGCAAGTGCAAAATTGATGATCTTGGCCTGGAGAGTTTTCATATTTCCATTTGCAGTGTAAGAAACATCTCTGATGCAAACACCTAAGGGTATTTCCATTCACTACAACTGCTGATTCTCCTTATGTATGATGGTTGTGTACTTGCACACACCTTGCTGAAAGATGTTTCCTTTCCATGATGCTGTAGTTGGCTTTCTCCACAAAACCAGCATTTCTGGAGGATGTGAAGGCAGTCTCCCGTGCTAGCAGCTTGTCAAACAGAATTCAGTGTGCCACTGATGCTGATGTAGATAGGCTGGGATTTTTTTGTTATTGTTTCATTGCTTAGTTTAGCTGGAAACAGATAGACATGGCTTCCTGAATGCCAGTGTAATGGGTAAGTATAAATGCTCCACTCACACAAGATTCTTGGCAAAAAAAGAAGTTCTTGAGGGTTTTCAGACAATATGGGACAAGCTGGAGACAAGCCAGCTGCTGCTGGTACTGTTCACCAGTACAGAGCAAGAGTATTTTTTTCTGTGAGGACAGATTGGTCAAGAGGTTATAGTAGAAATTACTGAGGAAAACATCCTTCTATGGCAAGGAAATCCTGTATTAGGCACATGTTGGTGGTACTTGCATTTAAATGTGTCATTATGAAAGGTTGCAGAAACTACCAGGGAGGTACAAGTGAACATTATTACAGCTTGGAGAGGTTTCAGAGTATTAATTCTTCAACACAGTAAAATCTTTTTGGAGGATTTTGGGGAGAGTGCCCATAACTGCCCTTAAATTCAGAGATTTTTAGATGCAGTGGCAGAAATGCAGTATTTTGCATCCATCTGGTGGTGGTAGTGCATCTAATACTGTTTTACTAGTGTCACTTGTCATAAGGTACTAATAAAAAAAAAAAAGTATGAAATATAAAGTTTTAATTGCAACTTACAGCAAGCTTAGCCTTATTTCAAGCAAGAAAAAGCTGGAGCCTCTTGAATCTCTCCCTTTAAAAAAACCAAACAAGCCTGTATCCATAGTTCAGAGCATTCTCTGGTCTTGGTTATACTAACATGAATTTGGAGTGTGTTGGAATCAGTGTGGATATATGATAGCCTAATTAATGGCATAGTATATAGCCTTTGCATCTATGAAAATGATATATAATGCCTCATACCATGCAACATTAAGTGGTGCACTATGATCCTAATTAAGTTCAAGAGGAATCAGACAATGTACAATGAATGCTAATTTTATGGCACTTATCCCATTTGCTGTAATGAATTGCATGTTTTTTTTGACAGATATATCTTATTATCTTNTTTTTTTTTTTTTTTTTTTTTTTTTTTCTATTAGTAGGACAATATAATACTGTGAATTATTTTAAAAACTTTCTTATGCATCTTTTGGTACCATGTTCATGAATATGGTTAAAATAGCTGGAGACTCCTTTCTGTTAGAGAATGTTTCCAGTGGAGGAATTCATAAAGGAATAGAGTAAGTGTGAATCTGGGCAGAATCTAGCTGTACAGAAAGAGTTTAAGTTAATACATCCAGGAAGGCAGGTGGTTATTTCACTTTCATTATGCAGATAATGGGCAATAGGTTGCTGCAGAAAATTTGACCATGACAGGAGGAAAATAATTTAGGTTGTGTAGTGCTGCTCGTACAAGAGGAAAAATGTGGCTTACAAAAACCTGCATTGATTTGTATTGTGAAAAATCTTGCAAGCTCAGAGATTATACCTGAATATATTTTATTACTGATCCAATTTTTTTATGCTTTCTGTAAAGTAAAAACTGGGCAGAACATGTCAAGTCTATTTCAAGAATGTGGATGCTTCCTCTGTTCTCTGGTCTTTGCAGATTGCAGTACACTGTGAAAACTACACTAGTTTCAAGTGGTGCTTTTTAATGCAATTTCCTACTTTGAAATATTACCTTGTTTTAAAAATACTGTTTAGACATTTGCATCTGTTAACATTATATTGTAATATATTCTAAGAAAACTTTACTGAAATAAACCAGTAAGGCTTCATTGGTGTTCTTGTTATGTTCTGAGGAAGACTAATTTTGGCTGTTGCTATTTTTATCACTGACTCTTTTGGGGCCAGGCTTTCATGGATATTATCTGAATTAGTTGTGTTTGCTGAAGTGGCACTAAGCAAGAACAGTAATAGTTACACATTGCTAGAGATCATCTAGTCTACCTGTTTTTTACTCACACTGTCATTACTAGATCTGAGAAGATGAAAATTCTCACCTTGTTTCTCTCCAGGGGTCTGATGTTCACTTGTACAGCATCCATGTGACCAAACCTGGTGCCCCTTCCTCTGCTTGGAGGGTTTGCCTCCAAAATAAGGTGCAGAAGATACTGTGGTAGTAGCACTGCCTGTGCTGCTGTGGAAGTGCTGTCTGACAAGAGTAGATAGTGAGTGAGCCTCAAAATACATCTTGCCAGTATGCTGGACTTCAGCACCCCCATATCTATACATGTATACGTGTCTTTCACTCTATGGCTCTGGATGCCAAGTGACTGGACAAGGGAGATCCAAGAAACTCTCTTTTGTATTAAATAATTGTTGCTGAAACGGAGTTTCTTGGCCAGCTGCAGTTTGTGTAGCTTTCTCCAGTCCTTCCCTGGAGCTCTGCAGGCATGTTGTGACCTGCAGATTGGCATCTTCTGTTTATAGGCTCTTCAGAAGAGAAACTGCTCACTCTCCAGACAGTCTAGTGCAATCTTGTGGAATGGCATCTCTTGAAAGGAGCTCTAAAAACTGCCTTGCTAAAAGGTTGCTAATGCCTGTCATGTTAATATATATATATATGTGTGTGTATGTTTGTGTTAAAACTTTTTTCTTTAGAGGAAAACTGTGGAAAAAAAGGATGTTTAAAAGTTTCTATATCTTATGGAAACAAATTCTCTGACTTTCCCTTTTCCCATTTTTCCACTGGGAAGGCAGAAGAGGGAAAGGCAAATAAGATAGTGAAGGTAGTGGGAGTGCAAATAGGAGAGAAAAGTGGCAGAAGGAAAAGGCAATCTCCAATGTTTAGGTAATCTAATGTATGAGAATTTAAACTGATTTTCTTCAGAACGTTCTTGAAGAAATTATTATTTTCAACCACTTGTAAAATTTGTTCACCTGAAAATGACATTTGGCTTAATTTCTGTCTTCATCAAAGCACTTTCCACCCTCTAACTTCTGTAAACTTCAGTACCATTAAAGCATCCTGAACATACTTAAGTGTTTTGCTGAGCTGGAACATTAGCTTGGGTAATTGGGTTAATTAAGTGCCAACTTATATAGGGAAGCCTCTGGATATACTTGTGGGTTTTGGCACTCAAACCTCAGTTTTCATCATTACTTCTTAACTATGTTTATATTGGGAACTGCTTCTCATTAGATAAATGAGCTTTCTCTGAGCTCCATGTTATCATCACTTGACTGCTAATGGTACCTAATGTTGCTCATTTAAGTCTCCTTTGAGTATTTTTCTATTATACTGCAGTCAATAACATAGACATGTACTTAGTGTCGTCAAGACCCTTCTACATGTGAGATGTCAACAGTTTTCCCCAGGAGGGTCCTGCTGCAACCTGGCTCTCACAAGAGCAGGAGTACATGGGGCCTGAGCAGCCTCTAGAATATACTATGATTTACGTATGGCTGGGGTTTGTTGAGGCTGTTTTGCTGTTGTAGCATTTTTGCTGCTGATTGCTGTACATGTAAGGGTAAGTAATGCTTTACTTGGAAGGTTGCCCATATTCAGTGCTGTATCTAACTGCAACTTAAGGGAAATTTGTTCCAGGACCCCAACCTCATTTAAATATCTGATCAAAATGCCTAGAAATTAAAGATGCTGTAGCATGGAGATATTCTCAAAGTGGGTTGAATTTTCACAAGCCAGTAGGGGCATGTCACTTGACAGGATGTCAGGGGTTGGAAGGACTCTGGAGATCTTTGAGTCCAAGCCCCCTGCCAGAGTAGAACCATGTAATATAATCTAGCACAGGTCACGATAGAAAGACTTAGGCAGGAACTGTAACATACACTCTTAATTTTTGTAATTTAATAATGTAACTCTGGTGGGTTCAGTGTGGCATTGAAAATTATGCAAGTATTCAGTCTGAGGTCTAATATGAGGGATAGTTCTTGATTCATAAATAAAAGCTGGTTCTAACATAATTCAAAGATGACCTTTCATTCTGTCTGTTTCACAGCTCCTAAGTGCTGACTGAGTTCACATTGCCCCAAAAATGTTTCTGTGCCCATCAAGGCTACCAGTAGCAGGTTGGACTACTGGGGAGGATTTTTTTTTGTTGTTGCAGTGGAAAGCTCTGAGTAGGGGAAGGTCTTATTTATCACTGCCTTGACTTAGTCATAAAACTGGCAATAGTAGTTAGCTGATAAGGGCAGTAAAAAGGCAGTTCTTCCACCCTGGGGAAGGTTTTGACAAATGGCTACTCACTAGATTGGAGGTGTTGCTGGCTTGGAGACAGATGGGCTCATCAGTTTCATGTGGGTAATGCTACAGAGAAATGATAGAGAAATTACTGTAGGCATAGTTGAGGTAGTTACAACAATCTCTTTATCTATTGTTGGCATCTTTTTCCTTCATAGTTAACTCATTTTTCTTTTAAAGAGGCTTTCAGAGATCAGGGAGTGAGGGATGAGTGAGCTCTTTGGGCATAAAGTAAAGTGTGTCAGTTGGTTTTGATATTAAAGAGCTGTGTTTGTGACAAGTCTTTGCCCCAAGTTGTTTTGTTGCAAGCTACATGGGCTTCTAATTTGCAATCAGTTTGTGATAGATTTTAATTTCAGTCCTTACTCATACAATTTTTTGTCTTTTCTGTTTCTTAAGCGTATCACAATATGCATCAGCTAATACTCACTGTAACCATTTGTTGGAAATTTCTGTACAGATTCAGATGATTCTGTACAGATTGATATGGGTAAATGTAAATCATCCATACAGTTTCCATGAAGATAGGAAAGGCCTCCTACCCCTTTCTTCTCTACCAAGCTTACAGGGACCTGTGCTGTTTTGAAGGTGGAAGTGACTGGGACATGATAAAAAGATGTATTTTAATGGGAAATGTCTGCTCATTTCCTTCTCTCACTTCCCATTGGATATTTAATATAATTACCAATATGTTTATGGTAAGAGACAGTTTCTGTATTTTTGTTTGATTCTGAAGTACAGAAGCCCAAACCACATCCACCTTTCCCTGCTGCATTCAGGGAAGAAAGTGTTGCATATCCCTGGAAATTAACCTGGCGCGACTCCCTGGCAGTGGTTTGATGGCCAGTATCAGGAGCTGGAGTTTTATCTTTATGCTCTTCCCTAGTAGTTTATTGTTGACCCGTATCAAAGTCATGACATTGGCTGGGTGACAGATACAACTGCTCATTTAGATTTCAGGGAGCCCAGAGTGCTGGTATGTCTGGGAAGGTGGCTCCATCTATTTGTTTTCACTCCTTTTAGAAATGGGATGAAGTGCCACTATACTACAGGGGTGTTATGATGGAAACATTTCCCATTAATGACTGTGAAGTATTCAAATGCAGTGGTAATGAGGCTATATGGATGTCTGGAGTATGTGCTTCACTGCACATCTGAAGCAAAACATGTCTGTTTCCTTGACAACCCCTCTGCATCTGTACTGCTGTAGCTGCTCTCCATCATAGGTGGAAATATCAAGCATCATTACTGAGCTTGCTCACATTTTGCTCTGTTCACATTCTGCTATTAAAAAAAAATATCTTTTTGTTGCATTGTGTGCTGCTCTGAATGGTGCAAACCTATTCCTCTCTGGTTTTCCTCTTCTCCTTCCTCTCCCTCCCCAGGGGTACAGTTGCCCCTTTTCTCTCTACCATCAGGATCCACGCTTACCCTTCAGGAGACTGATTCGGTTCAGTTGACTGCTTGCAAACTTGCCCTGTGCAAAAATGAAAGGATTAGTTTTCTGCTGAGCTGCCTTTTAGAGGGGTCAGACTGGTGGTTGGTGCTGTGGGGATAGAGGGGCTAAGCAAGAGCAAGAGAAGCAGGAGAGAGGTAAGCCATGGAGAGGGAGCTCAGCTTAGCCCTCTGCTCACAGCAGAAGTGTCACACCACAAAAGGTGGGAAGCAGCAGCACTTCTGGTGGTGTACAAATGTGGTAATATAGAAACATATCATGTCCATGTCCGTGCATTGCCCTTGAGAAAATTAAAACAACACAAACTTTCTGAACAACAATTAGAGCTGCCATCTGTTACTGTCGGCAGATGTACGTGATAACCTTGGCTTCTCTTCTTTGGAAAGGGCTGTATTTCACTCATGGCAGCCTTACATGTTTTCCTTTTGGCAATGTAGAGACATGTGATATTATCTAATAGTTTTATCTCGACATGTGTCATGATTGCATGAATGCCTTTATAAAAAAAAAAAAATCAAAGAGATTTTTTTGGAGTTCTGAGCTGCATATGGTCACTGCTTCTAGGCTGGTGAGAGTTTATAGCCCAGGGAAGCCCATGGACTGCTCCTCGTGTGAGAAAGTGCTCACCATAGAGCAGACACTGTGTGCAACCTCATCCTTCTAATGCAGCCAGTGTCTATGTCCTCTGTTGAACTCCCTCATGTTAAGATAATTCGTGGATGCCAAAGATCCAATCCTACAGATGAAGAAAGGCAAATATGTCATGTTTAAATCGTTGTCACCGATTAAAAAGAAAACCTTTATGTTTTAAGAGGTCAATTCTTCGCACTGTCAGTTTACCCCAATTACCATAAGGCAAATACAGGCAACAAAATGATGGTAAGGCACCTGAGTTCAAATCCTGACAGTCTCCCAGCACCCATGTCTCTGCAAGCTCGATTCCCTCAGGGATTCATTGCACCAACCAGTACTTCACTTGCTTATATCTCTGTTCATGAGCAGGTTTGCAGCTCTGTGCATTTGCACTGTGTGATGTCCCAGGAAAAACTGCCAGACAAGAGGGTTTAAGGTGTTGCAAAACTGAACATAAAAGTCGATTTTTGGTTAAGAATTTTTTTATGATTAAAAGGAAAAGGCAGCAAGGTGTGTGGACCACAAAATCTGTCTCGTAAGTCCATTCAGTCAGTGTTTATATGAGCAGATATTGGCACAATTATATCTTCAGTGGAAGTGAGACCTCCATTCATTTTCTAAAAGGTAGAACGTGAATAGATGCAAAAGAAAGAGGATCCTTGCTTATTTTTGGCAAGCACCGAAGGCAGGTCGAGGAGACTTTTCTTTGTGAGATGCCAGAAGATTATCCAGACAGTTCCTTCTTACAGTGCATGTTCTGCCTCTTTCAAGTTTATACATCTCCTTTTGTCTAAAATAATTTGGTCCCTACTGAAGTCTGTTTCTTGGAACAGTAATTGTTGTAAATTAAAACATAAGGAGTTGCTCCACAGTATCCTGGGAGACCACTTTCAATTTAAAAATCAATGCTAATTAAGTGCATGCACTTTAATATTAACACAAATCAGTTCCAAATTTACATGCTACCAATACCTTACAAAACTTATTTTTTCTTGATTCTAATGAGATCTCCCCTCAGTGTATTTTGTCCAAGTTAATTAATTGCCTTTGTTTTTACATACACAGATACACACATAAAATATCTACACATGAATCAGAGGGAAAAAACTATGGGGATTTAGGCTTTTTGGGCAGATGTGGATTTAAATGCTCCTTAGGTACAGGACCCCACCAAATCCAAACCTTTAAAACATCCTAAGTAGGCTGTTTGGAAAAAGGACGTATTTTCTTATGTGTGTTTGTGAGAAAGCACTGACACAGATGTTTAATTCCAGAACAGGAAGGGCTCAGGGTTGCTAATCCAAACTGAAAATAGTAACTTTCTACAGCTTTTATAGAGGAGTTAAAATTCCTGGAAGAGTTGGAACTTCTTCCCTTTTCTTACTATTTAATGCAAATTTCCTATCTCCAGGCATACTGACTTCTATGAGAGATGTTCAATGTCACTGAGAATTATGAAGGGTCTTGAGCATTTTCATGCCCAACAGGTATTTTCAACAGCTGAGCACAGATGCAGCAGCAGAACTGCTCTATAGAAAGTGTACAGAGAACAGCAGAATGTTTTTTGCATTTGATGTAGATACCAAGAAAGCATTGGCATGTTGACAAAGAGATTTTATGGTACACATGTTGACTCTAATGAAGGGCAGGGTTGAAGGACATATGTATATATCTACAGACAAAAAAATGTTCCAGAAATACAGGAACCATATTGGAGAAAACAGCAATTCCCTGTACTAGGAAAATGGCCCAAGTGTGACAGAGACATCAGTGAAAATAAAACTCAGCATTCAGTAGGCATTTGTGCAAGGGAATAATGAAGCAAACGTGGACTTGCTTCTAACAAGAAATGGAGTCCTACATTCAATACAAACCAATTAGCCTGTTATATTTGGGTCATGGCTAAACCGAGGAGCATGCCCTGTGATATTATAGTTTGCTGTAGTTTTGCACCATGTTTCACACTGATTGGACTTCTAGATTGCCTATAATTAATAAAAAGCCCAGGATTCTCCACCACTCAGTGCCTAATGGACTGCATTTTGGTAGGGAATCCAGTCAAGCTCCAGTGGGAAAGCTGGTTTAAGCAGCAACTTCCTTTCTTCATAACAGGCATAAACAAGTGTGGAAATGCTATGCTGAAGTTCACTGCCTCTATGTTGTGAAGCTATGGCTGTTTTTGAGGCCACCCAGTAAACAAGGTCACTGAAATGTTTAAAATAGTCCCCAGAGGCTCCAGGGCAGATTCTTCTGAAGCCAACTTTGTCATCACAGCCAGCAATGCATAACTGCACAATAAATGTCATAGCTGAGTACAAGTCCAGGACGGAAATGTGGAAATCCATGAAAGAATAAGAACAACAAAGAATGAAGAGTGAAGAACAAAGAATGAAGACTTCAGCCTACCTGTGCCTTCCAGCTATATGATAAACACCTACTGGCCACAGCTGCTAAGAGGAAAGGGAGCTGCATCCAGACCTGAGTTTCGTTATTTACAGCATACCTGATCACACCACATGTCAGCTATACACCAACCTGCAGTTGTTTCATAATTTTATTTTTTACTTTTACAACTGTTGGTGGAAAATCCCCTATATCATTACCCTCAGAATACTCTTTTTTTGTCTATTCCTGAATGAAATGATTCCATTTTATTAAAATAGCTTATTTCAATTGATTTAAAGGAGAGCCAGAAACCATATCAGCCCTTATATCTAAAAAGGTGTTTCATTTTTGCAGCTCATCCCCACCCTTCTGCTGACAGACTTTGGCAACTATTTGGAGAAGGAAGGGCTTCAAAACAGATGTAAAAACCCTTTTGTATGGAGACCAATGATCCTTCTTTCAGAAAACTGCCTTCTTGTAAATCCAGCACTGATCTTTAATGCATTGACTTGTACTTCTGTTCAGCATCAGATTTCAGCATCTTCTAAATAATGATCTTGAATAGCAGCCTTCTTGTTGGCAGACCTCAAATGCTTCTTTAGGAATAAGGTATGTAGTCATAGTGTTCACACCTCTGATTTTGTAGGCTACTCTGCCAAGGTCCTAGAAATTAAGGCAGTGCTGGGACACTCTCACTTGAATTCCTGCTCCTATAAGCAGATCTAGAGGAGCATAGAGGTAAAAAAATAAATAAATCTCTATTATCCTTCAGAGTAGGAATCAGTAACAACTCAGTGGAGTTATGTCATAAGACTTAACCTAGAGTCTCTCTGGTCCATTACACTGGACTAGAATGGGGTGAACATGATGAACAACCTTTGGTTATGGACATTACAATGGAACAGAACATGGGGATTCAGTGTTGCTCACTAGCAGTCCACAACACTCTGCACCTCAGAGGACTCTTGATCTCCTTTAATGAACTATACAGTCCATGACAGCTCAGTGTTAGAAAGCTGCAAAGGTGTCTTAAATCTCCTGTGTCTGTTTTGCTTCCCACTATTTTCCCCTTTTCTTGCCTGCTGTGCTTGGAGGTGAATGATTATGTTTACTTTTAATAGATGCAATCATGCAGTGGTAACACAAGTCCTTTGTTGCTGCTGGGGCAGCAAAACTCTTCATGCCTCAAAGATATTTCAGTGGGTGTGATTGAAGCAAGGTATGGGCTGTTTAGGTCACTCTCCATGACTGTGCCCAATTACAATGTTGGGTCATTATAGCCACAATGAGAATGGAAATTCATGTACCAAGAGGCTGTCTTTTCCTTAAGTTCCTATTCTTTTTGAGTGACTTTCAAGAGTAATAATACATCAGTTGGAAAAATATCACTTCTTTGAGTCTGTACTTAAAGGGTATTCCATTCCAGAGGGCTGAAAGAGTTTAAGATCATCAGCTGCTCTATTTGTGGATCACTACATGTGTGTAATTGTCTGGAATCTCAGGCTTCCTCATCTGCTTTCACTAAAGGATAGTGCTTTTCTGCCTTAAAAATATTAAAACCAGGCCTTGACTTTTTTGGGCTGTGATCATCAGGCATCAGAAGGAGAGGATACTAAAATTTTGAAACAAATTAAGTGTAACAGGAGCTTTCTTGCAGAGAGTAGCAGTGTCTGTGTGTATTTTACACATAAATGATACTTTATGCTTCACCAAAGCCAAAAGCCAAAAATATCCATAGTATTTGTGCTGTTTGAAAGTGTCTGTGAAGGACTACCCTAAAAACTTGATGGGGGTGGGTAAGTCTTCATCTTCTAATTTAAGAATAAAGACTGAATGTTCCTGAGGACAAGTCTAAAAATACATAAGCATGAAGAATTTCTGTCAGGGTATTTCTTCAATTCATTTGGCTGAAATCAGAATAGAGCAATATGGAGGTGAAATGCCCAGCCAGGGAGAGTCCTACCAATACATAGGTAGTTGATCCTGTGATCCTGATTAAATCACTTGTTACAGAAGCCTGATTAAGACTCTTTGTTTCTCGGAATGATGAGAAAGCACCTCACTCAAATGAAGGCAA
>VYZU01025570.1:1280-50331 GCA_013401355.1 Ceyx cyanopectus | reverse complement strand
TTGCATTACTAATAAATGCTCAGATATTAAAGCTTTCTTCCATTAAAATTTGCAGGCTAGCAATCACTGTTCAAAGATAATGGTCTTAACACCAGCTAGGAAAGCAACAGATTTAATTTTGTGAAACGTGGTATAATTGGAATATGAAACAATAGAGGAAAAGATAATGCATTTAGTTTTCACAGGTGAAGTCTTCAATAAATCAACTATGAATTTGCCACAAATTAGTCTACTGAAACTGGGGAGTTGCAAGAGCAATCAACATTTGAGATGATGTCCAGCTCAGAAGAGATAGCAAGAAAACAGAGAGGAACTGGAAAATTAATGCTAAAGACAGTAGTCTCCTGGCCAAAGAATGCGGGCAGTAGACCAATATTGATGGGACAGGGTTAATTAATGTAGGGCTGCTGTACTCTGAAGGCTATCTCCTTCAGCTCATTTTATAGCTGGAGCAACACCTGCATTTCTCCACTTGGATGGAAATAAACTTTCCTGCTTTCTTATCCATTCTGAAGAAAGACACAGCTTCCAAGGCTTCTACTTACAAGAAAATGTGTTCTAGAGAGGGTTTGCAGTGACAGAGTGTGTTTTTCAGAAGCTGAGATGGCAGAGCCAGACCTCAGCTCCCAAAAGGCAGTAGCCACCTGCCTGTTTCTTGACTCATGCTGCCACAGTGAAGGATGTCACCTACATTTCCCTCCTTTCTACTCTTAGCATATACCTAGGGGAGCTGGAAGAAACAAAGCCTGATAGGTTTTTTACACCTTGTGCAAGAGAGAGAGAGGGGTTAATAATAATACTAATTTAAAGGACAACACTGGTAACAGTCTCTAATGAGTCTTAAAGACTTTGGACAGAAGCAAATATAGGGCAGATATACTTAAGAAATCTCAGCTGTCCACTTAGCTCAGATGGTAGAGCATAAAGAAGTCAAAAGATACTTGTGCTACTGTGTCACAGGATGACCATCAACACTTCTAGTTCACTAACAGACCAGGTGATGTGTTTCTTTTCATCATCAGATGAAATACATTTTCACTAAGCACCCAGCAAAGCACTCATTGTCCTCTTGGGCTTCTCACGCACAGAAGCAAAGACAGTAGTCACGTGTCCACAGAGACCACATCTACCAGGCTATCACATATGGAGAGTTACATGGATTATATTAGTGGTTAATTTGGTTCTCTGACTACAGTATTGCAGGGTTAGGCTGTTCTCAAGATGCAGACTTGTCATGTTGAAGCAACTTTTAAGTACTCTAATGCAAAGTGTAATCACACATTGATTTTTCCATTAAAATTACAAAAGTCTTAAATACCCTGGGGGTGCTAGCCTCAATTAGTCCCTATTCTTCTATTCTTTTCCTCTCTGTTCCATTTTGCCTTCCCTTGGTGTAAGAGGAAAGGAAGACTGTCTACTTAAGCCAAAAACACAATCTTCTATTACATGAGTCCAGTTAAAAGCAGGAGCAGATAAATTGCTTTCAGTACAATAGGCAGGAAAATTACACTGGTTTCTGCTTATGTTCATTTTTAAATTACAGTGTGGGAAAACTGAACATACAGATACCTGGATTGTGGAAGTTTGCCTTGAGTCTATTTCACTGTGGCTGTGCAGAAGTCCCACAGCTCTTCAGAGGAGGTTGGTTGTAGACAATTGCCCCCAAGAAGCCATGATCCCTGAATGCAGCCTTTCCTTTGTCATCTATTGAATAACTGAGATGCAGTTTTGTGCTACCAGCATTCAGTACTATTGATTGGTTTTGCTGTTGACTTCAGGTTAATTCTTTTGCAGGAAAGGAAATTTTACTGAACACCAATAGGTAAATTCTTCGTTTTTATCTCTTTTCCAGTAAGCAGCAGCTATAAGAAAAATCTTACTACTGGTAGAGAGTGGGTTTCCCATTCATGTGAATGACCAGACACCAGTCTGTTGGTGTGTTTCCTGCTCACTGCTCAGCCCTTGCTAATTGTTTCAGTGCATTCAGTCTCCTACTTGTCTTGGGTAATTTGAAGACCTGTTCGGGGAAATACATGGATGGAGACACCATATAAAACACAGAGATGAAAATCATATCCAGCCTACAACATATTTATCTTTAGGCATCTCTCCAATGAAGTCTCTGAAGAAAAGCAGCTGAGTGGAATGATTAAAGAAATGAACCAAGAGGAGTCAATGAAGCTCAGTTTAAAGAACATGGGCTGGAGCGGTGGTCTGGAATCTAATCAATTTGGTTGTTCTTTAAATTTTTGTTCTATCTGTAAGCTTTACCTTTTTCAGTAAGGAAAAAACCCAGTTAATTTCCAGCCCATGAAGAAGCATCTAATTTTCCTGTAACAGAAGTGCTACCACTGTCAAGTTATACTGTGCCTGAGTCATCTCTAGACGACAACCATGTATTTTTCACAACTACTTGGAGTAATCTGCCTCCTGAAAACCCATTTTCCAAGTGCCTTACAAAATACATTTCCTTGGTGATCTTTGGAAAGGCTATTTCTATACACAATACCTTAATTCTGGGCAAAACATTAATCTGCCAACACTAGTACATGGGGAAAAAAATGTTGCTCTCATCTTATGTTCTAAGAGGTCTTTTCACTTCTGACTCAAATTTTTAGCTAGCTTTATCTTATGGCTATGTACAGCTGTGTTCATGGTGCTTACAGTGGCATTGGTATTGTTATGGAATAGCCTGGCATTGTTCTAACAGTTGTCACCATAAAAGCGTCAGGAAAGAGATCAGGCAGTCCAGTAGACAGGGAAGACAAGATTCAGCAGATGAATTTGTGACTCTCCATGTAATTTATGGCCTTGGTCAGGTCACTGACCTCTTTCTGTCTAGCTTTTCCACCCCTTCCCTTTTGACCATTGCATTTGGATTTGGAGACAGGGATTCTTCTTCCTTCTATGGCATGTAACACAGTGTCATTAAACCTCTAGGTGCTATTGCTCTGTAAAGCAAACCAGACATGAAGCTACCTGTACCATACCACACCATACAAAACCACCACTGCTGCTGTCTTCAGCTTGACACTTAGTGCACTTGACATACTTAAGCATTATATCAATGAAAAATAATAAACCACCACCACTCTGCCTTTCTCAGGTGGAGGCATTGCCTTACATTATGATAAGCAATTCCCTTCCCTGCTCATTAAAGAAGCTGTAGGATAATTGCTGTCCAGGCATGCAGGTTAATTTGTCTTACATAATAAGGTCCAAAGCAGAAAAGTTCTGTAGTTATGAGAAAGATGGCAGGGAGAATTATCTGCCCCACTTGGCATGGGGGAGCTGACAGTGCTGGGCTGGTATCAGTATGGTCTCTGGTTGATTCAGCTGCAGCTCTGACTCTTGCCAACTGCTGCAGCTACAGCAGTGCTTTAATGCACCCACTACAACACTTGAATAGCAGCCAGATTATTTTGATACTTCTCTTTTCTGGAAGGAAGAGCTTGGGATGGATGGATGGATGGATGGATGGATGGATGGATGGATGGTTCATCACTGTCAAGAGAAAGAAAAGTGCTGCCCCGATGCCATCTGGCAAAGAGCAAAGCATCCACAGTGCCTAGCAGCCTCACACAGTGGGATCCTTCTGCTGTGCAAAAGAAGAGCATTTCTCCAAAGGCAAATTGGAAGAGTATACAAAGAAAAGCCGAGGATGTAGCAACACTAAAGGACTTTTTTTTTTTTTTTCAATACATTTACTGTGGTAAACTTGAGGCTGCTTTATACAAAATAATTAAGGCTTTTAGCAGAAGCACAATACTGAAGCCACCAAGGGAAACATCACATAAGCTTTAGAAGCAATAAGTTTTTCACCTGGGATAGTCAAAATTCACTTCACTGTACAGCAAAAGATCAGGTCAGTAAGATCCAGTCTGATGACAAACCATGCAGCTGTTTTTGTATAAATGTGTCTTAATATTATCAAGGAGGTTAAGAAGGGTGTAGCCACAGACAGTGAGCAGGCACTCACTTTACCAGTGGAGGTCCACTCCACCAGAAGCTTGCAAGTGGAGGCTTGTTCCATATTATTCCACTTTCCCAGTGAGCAGGCCACCTGATCACACATTTCCTAAAGACTTTTAGCTTACGTAGCTTCAGCTACAATAAAAAATGCCTCCTTTTTGTAACATTTATAATTATTGCACTAGATGGATCTCTCTTTTACATGATCCTTCCATCATATTCTTCTTCTGTTTGCTATAACCCATTTATAATATATATAATAATACAAATAAGTATCTAAATTCACCCTTTCTTAAGAGGTCATTGCTACAGGGGCAGTGGCCTCAGCTCAGGTGTTGGAGCAGCAAGAAGTCCCCAGTGGCACCTCATGACCATTTAGGAAGCCCTGTGGTTGCTGCCCTGCCCATTACAGCCATAGGAGAAGGACAAGATCAAGCAGCCACAAGACTGAATTGCTGTGGGTTGAGCATTAGGAGGTTTTAAATATGTTCAAAAGTTGGCGTTTCATCAAAGTGCCATCAGCCAAGTATTTTCATAAGCACTACAGCTATCCAGTTTCTGCTGCTGGGGGTGGAGAAACATTTATGAACCACTCAAAAAATTAAGCTCAGCTATATTTTTCCTCCTCTTCATGACAAGCCACACTCTAACAGACTCATTTAGACCTTCACTAGAAGAAATACTTGCTGTCCCTAGAAGAAATATCTGCTGTCTCTGGAAGAAATATCTGCTGTCCCAGTGTGAGCAGAGGTGCTTTAACAACAACATAGGTAATCCCTACAGTGTCAACCAGTCTGATCTACGCTGCTCCTATGCAGCTGACATGCTGGAGGCATGACTCAGAAGATGATTACATAAATCACACACACAGAGATTGGAGGGAGTATGCCTTAGTCTATCCAAAACCACAAAATAACTAATTTCCTTGAAGCCAACAGTAGTAGGAAGTTGGAAGCAATAGCACTGCACAGCCTGCTTTTTATAAAGAGAATTGATATTTTCCAAAATAGTAGAATTAATTTGCATTCCTCCACTGGGGCAAATCCACCAGAATTTGAGCTGAACAGCCCAGGAAGTAGTCCCCACACCCCCAACACCAAGCATTATTACCAGTTGCTATTGCAGCTGTTGAGACAGTCCGTCCTCTACACCGAGGGCATACTAAGGTAGCCAGAAAGAGAAGCAACTGACATCTCTACATGAAAGACTTCAAATCCCCAACCAGACCATCTTGGTTTTAAGCCAAAAGATTTTAAACTTGCAGCCACCTTCTTCCCTTCTTTGGACAAAAGCTCTTCCCCATCTGAGTTCAGCCTGCCCAGCACAGTGTTGCTTTCCTCACTTGATCCCTTGCCACCTTCCTCCTCCACCACAGCAGTGTCACCCCATCTGGAGCCCATTCTGCAAGCATCAGTATTACTATGGCAACTAGTAACTTTCACTTTCAACATTTACAATTAATTTTCATTAATTTTTCATGTGCCACACAATAACATGTCACTAAAGAAGCATCAGTTCCTTCATGTGTCTTCTTCTACTTAACTTCTTCTCGTCGTCAGGAGAATGATTAATTTAATCTCTGTTTTATAGAACTTACCACTTTTAACAACTAGAAGAAGAAGACATTAAATTGTTTTCATTGCTGTTTGACATTCAAAGACATCATGCTATATATTGTCATTTACATTTCACATTAAAAGTGAAATATGTTGGGAATGCACAAGTATTTCTTTTAATTTCACTCATTCCTTAAATGAAAAACAAATCCAAATCTCTATATTTAAATTCAGCAATTTGTAAACAATTTATATGTTCATTTCTTCTGGGTTAAAACTGCCCTAAAGCATCACTCTTATGAAATCTCCAAATTAAATTGCTTTGCGTTGTTCTCAGGGATGTAGGCCACAATTTCTTCCTCCTCAGTTTATTAATTTATTTCCCAACCCAAGTAAATTAGAAAGACTAGTATTAAGAGTCTGGCCACAGAAATAATTTGAGGAATTCACAGAAGTATCTACTGGCTCCAGAAAGCTGAGAGCACAGAAGAAGTGTCAGATATTGGTTGCAAATTCCCTTAAGATAAAGGACAAGCCAATGGCTTTCGTTCAGTTTTCTAATGCTTCTGTAAGCAGCACTGGTTCTGCCCTGTTCCATACTAGACCATCACCAAGCAAGAGCCATAATCAGGAAAGGGAAGAAAAGCCATGGCAATTTACCTTCACCTCTCAGCCTAGATGGAACTTGCTGCAGGATTTGGATCTTAGACTGGGCTTTAGTATAGCTATGGATGATAAAAATGTACAAGGGGAAGAGAGATTCGCTGACATTCAAGGATCCCACAGTAGCACTTAACTAAAGAGCAGAGCCTTATCTCTTTGTCTGTCTTTAGCATGAGCTGCTAAGCCTCTACCCCAGAAATCAGTACTTTCAGTGGAGTAAGGAAACCAAGCCCTTCTAATGGCCCAAATACAGAGCCTCTTGTCCCAGACTAACAGATGCTTCGGGCAAGGAGATGTTTTCTTCATGAGGTGTACACTCTGAGCATGAGCAAGAGCTCTGTACTGACTGGAGCATTTCTTCTCCCATTGGAAGCCTTAGTCACCGTCTCTGCTGGCACAAGTGTAGCTCCACCCTTTCCCCAAGCATCTAAGTCATGATTTATGCCTTTTCTGTATGACATTGGACTCCTAAGCTGCAGCTTCACATCCCAGCTGTGGACCATGACCAGAGCAGAACTAGAAGAGGAAGCAGAATGCTCAGGGAAAAAAAAAAAAAAAAAAAGGTCATTAGAAAGCTAATCTACTTAAAGCTGTAGAAGTGGACAGACCCATGAGTTTCAATTCTCTTCTGCGACATCAAGCAGAGCACCAAAAAGCAACACTGAAATTCTACCTCTACTGTACATTCATACTCTAGACAGTTCATTTATTATATCCAGTATCATATTAAGCAAGCCAACAAAACAAGAACTAGCAGTAATACAGCCAGGACACGATTAAGAATGCCTCTAAGAGCATCAACAAACCTGTAGACTACATGGATCACGGCCCGGGAAGATTCCAAGTTGGCAAAGTGACAGCTTGATTAGTTTTTGTCTGACAAATGTGGTGAGAAAGATCAGAATCAAACATAATTCCAAGGTTATAGGCCTTCAAATAAAACCAGGGGAAAAAAAAATCAACGAGGGCAACAGCAATTTGCAAGACCAAATTGACTCTCCAGCTCAGCTTGCTTTATGCTCAGATGCAACACAGCCATAGTGCTAAGGGTAAATAAATACCCTCCAGGGAGCATCCTGAATTAACAGGGACATGAGTTTGAAGCAGACTAGCTTCAGATATTGCAAGACAGATTTTCCTCCCATCAGAAACCTTACTAAATATGCACATATTTGTAATTCAGTGGGAAAACACGCTACTTTGCATCCAGGCAACTCCTGCCTATTGATACCCCAAAGGTCAAGCAAGCAACACCCTGTTACTCATATTGATGCCCAACAGGCATGCAGTATAACAGACCAACATAACCATCAGACAGTAAATGAATTTTCCCTTCTTCTTCCACCTCACCTATTCTAACAGCAAGAGTGAGTCAAAAGCATTCAGAGAAATCAGAGAAATTTCTTAAAATAGATCATCACAAACAAAAGTATCCCTCTCCTTCTTTTTTGCACCAGTTTCAAAATACACATCTACCATTTTGGGGGAACTCAATGAGTTAAAATGGAAGCGTCTAGGTTTCCTTCCCATGTGGAAAGGGGGCAGGGAAGGGGAGGCAGAGTGGGACATGGCTCTTACCCAGGAATACAATGATCTGTCTCCTGGAGCTCTTCCCATCTGAGCCCTCACTTTTTCTTAGGTACTGCTCCTTGTGCCTAGGCCCACCCTTCACTGCCACAGTTCCTTCTTTGTTGATCATCAGGGTTTTCATCATGCTGTGGCACATGAAGATGACAGATCCCAACACTATGATGTACATAGCAAAGGCACTGAAGACACTGGCCTGAAAGAGAGACCACTTGGAGGAGAGGCTGGTACAGATGGTCATATTGTGCTTCAGGTCAGGGAATTGGTGCCTGGGTGTAGGCTTGATGCAGGCAGTGGTACTTCGGTAGCCCTCGACAGTTTCCAGGGGATATTCTGTGCCCATGACAAAGAGCAGGGGCAGAGCCACTATGACAGATGTCACCCAGACAAAGGCAATGAGTAGCTTCACTGTGCGGGGTCCAGAGAGAGCCTTGAACTTGAAGGGGTGGCAAATTGCCACATACCTCTCAAAGCTGAGGGTGGCAATATGCAGGACAGTGGCATAACTGCAGGCTTCGAAGAGGAAATAGTAGAGCTTGCAAGCCGTGTTGCCACTGGGGGTGGAAAAGGGGTTCCAGATGGCACTGTAGAACTCCACGGGCATGCCAAGGAGGATGACCAGCAAGTCAGAGCAGGCCAGGCTCACCATGTGGTCTGTTACCTCCTTCTGTAGGTAGCCTTTCTTCTGCAGGATCCTGGTGGCCTTGATGGTGACGCTGTTGCCCAAGATGCCCGCAACAAAGATGCAGATATACACTGAGGCTAAAGTAGCCTTGATCCAAAGAGACACCTCAAACTCCGGGACGTGGCTGTGGTCAATTAGATGAGAACAATCTGAAGGGGATGTCCGCCCTGCCATGAGCAGCCCCTGGGGGGAGGAGGAGGAAGAAGGAAGAGCCTTCCTGCCCTCTAAAGTTCAAATTCACAGCAAATAAGTCCTTTCTCACTTTGCCCTCTCACCAAGACACACAGGTGAGAGCAGTTCAGGTACAATGAACACGTCTCAGCCCGCCACACCTGTGGGGTTTGTAGCAACGGCCACTAAATCAATAAGCCCAACGGGAAAGGGTTTCAACTCTTACCTATCTTTATGGCAAACACCTCTTGCTCATTTTGGATTTTCCTTCTCCTTTCCCTACCAAGTGAAGCTCTCGTTCTCCAGCCCTTTGTGGTGTAATCCGCTCTTCTTTCAACGTTTGTCTCTTCTGCAGGCAAAGGCAGCTTTTGGTCTCAGCCCCAGCATGAGGAAGTCAGGTTTTCTGTGTGGTCATAGCTGCTCTGTTAACCATTAACCTAAATCTTGGCTATGTTTAGTCACTGTCAGCAAAGCAGGATTAGAAAAAAAGAAAAAAAATAGTAAGCTACTCATGTCTTGAAATTCACTTCCTGCAATAGGAGCTCCTTCTTGAAAACAAAAAGAATTGTTTCTCGTAAAGGTGTTAGGTTGGTGGGGTCAGGTTGAATGTGTGAACAGGCACCTAAGAGAAAGTATCTGCTCATGAGTTTAACATTAACTGGGTTTCAGACTTTACTCCTATATGCACTAATGCCAACATGCTTCACTACCTTACATTTCCCTTAACAAAGACCTCTGCATCTGCCACAGTAGTGTTTCTTACTCATCTTGTGCAGCCACAGACTGATTTACATCAACAGGAGGTTCTCGGTTTGAGTTGCTGCTGATGAACTGGTAGCTCGTAAAATAACTAAAATAAGACTCTGAAAAGTCTTCTCAGAGGTTATAAAAAAAAGCTGAATCCTACATTTAGACACATCAATTGTCTTCCTTTAAATTTCTATCTTCTCATGCTAGATAACAAAAATATTTAAGTTTGTAATCCAAGTCATTCTCATGCTTCAAATAATCCAGAGTAGCAGAAGATGAAAATGTACTTCCCCCTCCTGTGTATCCCCCCAGGGGGAATGCATTTAATGTGCTCTTTAGTTTAGTTTCAAACCATAGCACTGAAGGCTCCCAAGGTAACCCCTGGAAACATTTAATTAGAGGGTGTGTATATGGATTAGGAATCCTTTAAATTACAATGCAAAACGGCAGAACAGCTTTTGCAGCTATAATCAAGAGAGAGGCCCAGTACAGTGATCTGCTCCAATTCCAAATCTAACAACACTGGGTTCACAAAGTGATTTTTATTAACTAGACAAGCTCATGTGACACTTTCAGCTCTTGATAAAAGAGAAACATTAGAAAGCTGTTATTAAGCAGTCTCCTCACATTCAGTGGTTATCACTGTACCTCAGCAGCCCAAGTATATAATGAACAAAAGATGCCCAAAACAGGATAATCAGTACCTGTTTCTATGCATTATTTATGCATTCCTGTTTCAGAAAAATCACCTCAAACCTTGTGCACAACTTCAAGCCCGGTAGTCCCAGTCATCTTTCCTTATGTTTGATAATTCACATTTGTTCTGCTCAGACAAGCTTTCTATTATTACCCAATTTCTTTCACTTAATTTTACTTTATAAAAGTGTGAACAAAGATTACATATGCATGACTGAATTGTGGAAATGAAGCTAATTAAAATTTGCTGCTTACCATCAAAAGGGAAAAAGGGAGAGAGAGCAAAAGAGAGAGAAGGCCCAATAGGATTAGATCTCCCCCTTTTTTCCACACCAATTATAAAATGCAGAACACAATTTTGCGGTTTTCAATATTATCTTTAGAACATACACAAAGTTTATTAACTTTCTAATAAAGAGCTGGTGCCACAAAGGGGATAAGAAGAAAAGAGAAAATTGTGAATACTCATAGAATAAGACCACGAAAAAATAAAATCTTACATAGGTTACTGGACTAGGAAAACTAGGTGACTATTCCAGAGATAGGTATAAAATAACTACCATGGATGATTATAAAAATATGTATCTTCCTGGAGGGAGACATTTCTCCCCCCAAAATGTGCTTAATGCCACTTTGTGGCATGAAGGTTGAAATCTCACATTCCTTACCCAAGTTTATATGATACCACTTTACAAACTTATGACTTGTCTAATGGTCTAATTTTAGGGATTTTGTCAAGTTTTGATCAATATCTTGTAGCATTGAGTACCAGAAGTTAATTTTTGTGTGGTTGTCTTTCCCTTAGCAGTTATAAAAGTGAATGTGGCCTGTGTAGTTGTACAGGGGAAAATGCTCCAGGGAAGCAGTGCCTCCTGACCCAATTTGTTGCAATTGCACACCATGATTTCAGCACCCAGTGCTAAAAGGAGTCAAGAACATCAAGGGTAGAGATCACTATATTTCTTCCTAACATCAGCAGACACTGATGTTGCACACCACAGCCAATCACTTGTCAGCCCCTTGGTAAGAAAATAGAGCATCCTGAAGAGGTAGATTACATGGGCACAGGGTGGCAGCTGGCTCCACGTGCCACTCGCTCGGCTGCAGTCACGCTCACCCAAACACTTGTGGTGAAGCAGTTGTTGGGAAGGGATGACAAGAGGTGGGAGCCAGAGAAACATTGGGATGGAGCACGGATAGTTGTCGCTGTAGTATATAAGGTGATTTTTCTCTTTCAGAGATAATAAAGCTGTTGTGATAATTCACCCCAGTCTGTTATCCAACAGTCTACAAGGTTTCCTGAAGGTCTGTTTGCTTTCTTGCCTGGTCCTTGAATAACACCCTGGTGAAAGGCCTTTTGAGGCAGAAGAAAGCAAGAGCTTTATCATCTGTCCTTTAGGCTATTTCACAAAGCTCACCTTCTGCACCTTGTGCATTCAGCACCCCACAATGCTCATGAACACCTGGATGAGCTGAAAGACAGGAGGGACTGCAAGGCACTCAAGCCCTTGGCCAACTGCCTTCTCATTAGAAGCCAAGTCCCCCAAACTTCTGATGAGGCTGGGCCACCAGAAGTGGCAGTTAGCACAAGCCCTAGCTGGAGTGAATCCTAGAAGAACTCATTTGACAGATGCTGTTGCATTTTAGGTAAACAGCTTGTGGATTAACCTTTTCCAGCATGCAGGGTATTGTGTTCCTAGCACCTTGTTACAGATGTACTTTCTTCCCCAGCTGCATAGTCACCAGCATGAGGATTGGTGCAGGCTGCCCAGTCTGCAGAATCACCCTGTGGTTATTTCTCAATTACCATACAGGAGGGGAGCCAGGGGGCTCTGATTGGCAGACAAGCATTGCCACACTTGTGTTATCTCTGCAGAATTATTTCTCGATAGCCGTGTGGTGAATATGCAAATACACCCTAATTGGCTATGCTAATCACACTGCTCTGACTGGTTTCTGTTCTCAAACTGTTCAAGCTACTTGACAGGAACAAAGAAAATACCTTGGTTTCTTGCTTCCTTTAGCTGAAAAACTCTGAAACTTAAATGAAAAAAGGAGAGCTATCTCCAAAGCAAAGAAAATGAGGCCATGAAAAGGATTAACTTTTTTTTTCAGATAAAAATACATTGACTTTTTTTTTCCTTGCCAGTCTTTACCATTTTCCATCTTGACAAACCTCTTGTCCCTGTGATACCTTTGTCTTGCCAGTATTTGTTTAGAGAAAGTGAATCCTGGGCTTGTTCAATTCTCTTTGAAACACAAGGTAAACAAAATGAGATTGCTGTTCTGCAGAAGGCAGCTACTCTGATCTGCACAGGCAGAGGGGAAGGTGCTGTAGGAATAAAAAGAAGAAACAACACAGACAAAAATGAAACGTCCAAATGATTTTAAATGTTTTAAGAAATAAATTTGTGTGAGACAGTTCATGTTGGCTTTTGAAATTATTTTTTCATTAAAAATTTAACTAACTAAAAACTACATTCACACAATTTAAGGTTTCTTTCTGTTCTCTGAAATCTAACAAGACTCTTCTTTACTCATCCCTTTATATTATTCTGGTGAGTTATTCTTGAGATATTTTGGAAGATTATGACAGTTAACGATATAAATAAGCACAAGTGATTTGTGAAATTTATTTCTTTTTTTAATTTCCTTTAGAGTTTGGTTTTGGGCAACACAGTCTAACAGCCACCATGCTGTTAACAGCTTGGCTTCTTTTCTTCTGGCAACATAAGAGACTGGGTTATGCAATTCGGGCAATGGATGTGCTGTGTAACCTGCATATCCATAATGAATTCTAATCTAATTAGATTACCTCTAGAAAGGTAACATATGGAAAGCTGCCATTTTTTATTTAATGATGTGCAGTATTACCTGCTGTAATGCCATCCTCTTGGAATATCATGTTGTGAGTGTTTGCTTATCTGGAGGATAGAGAAGGGAGTTTCAAATATGTTTCTAGGATACACAGAAAAAAAGTGATCTCTGCTCCAAATCATTCTGTCTAAATAAATAGATCAAAGCACTTCACTACTTCCAGTGTATTTCACAAATTGGCAAGCAACATGAGAAGAAACGGGACAGTGAGACTAAATGGTTTATCTGAGATAGAGAAAATCTGTGCAGCACCTGAGCCTCCTCAGCGATACGCTAGATTTCAGCTTCCTCATGTGACCTGCAGCTTACAGACTACAGAGCAAAAAATGCATTCACGCAGCTCTTCACTAGTTGCTCTGGTGATTTTAACTGATGTTAATCCATAATAATTAAGACACGTTTACACTGCCAAAACACATAATTATTACCCTATCTGAAACTGTTGAATAATACACCACCTGCTTTCTCATCACCTGGGTAAGTGAAAGGCACTGAAGCTGTTCAGAGCTTTCACTCAGTTTCAGCGTCGTCAGAAGGAAACCAAATGCACCAGGAGGTCTGTGGATCGCTGTGACCAGGTCAGACTGCACTTTGCATGGCAAAAAAAAAGTGAAAGGGTTTATTTTTCACTCTTGGAGTAAGGAAAGAGGTATACTTCTCTCTGTCCCTTGACACAGCAGTAGCTGTTAGGAGACCAAAAAAAGGCCAAGAGCTGTGGCCCCACATGGAGAGAAGCTGATTAGACAGGCTGGGAAAAGCAACTAAAGCAAGTCTCCTGAAACAAGAATGTCCTTTTCTAGATCTTTTGGGAATGAAGCACCAAAGGAAATAAATTCATTTATACCCCAGACCTGACAAAGGAGCTTTAACTTAAACCCAAAATGAAAAGTGCACTAAGCCCATGACTCAGTAATCAGTAGTCATGGACTGACCGTGTTGAACTACACATTCAGACTCCCCATTGTCTGACCCACAGTGACACTGAAGCCTAACATCTGGTTCAAGAAATCACCACTGTGAGCCTTGGGCACAACCTCAGCACACTGCATCAAATCTCATTTCTCTTTTTTACTCTGTGTAACTTCTAAACTGCCTTGTTGAAATAGATGTTAATGGCTTCAACATATAACACAAAGCTCCTGTTTAAGGGCATACTTAGTTCCTTATGCCATATTTTTAAGCTGGCAAGTAAAACTCTTCTATGCAGGATATTTTTCCAACTCATCTTTTAACAGAGGTTCATAATTTTGGATGTTGTTATGCTAGTGCCTGAGAAAATTCCTTCAGATTTCTTCTTTTGAATGTAGCCAGCTGCTTAAAGTTACAAGACAGAAAGAACTTCTGTAAAAATGCAGCTTCTCACAAACTGAATTCTCAGAAATTTTTGCTATGAATATACAAGACCAATAATGTATGGAAATAGCTGTCACACACAGGTAGCAAAACACTGCAGTTCAGAGTACACCTTTTTTTTTCTGGAAATCTTCTAAAAAACATTGATGGTTCACTCTCAGTCTCCTGAAAAACCTCTTTATAACAATATTAAACTTTACTATTGCAAGGAGAAGCAAAAAAAATCTCCTTGCTTCCTTTTCGTGCTTGCCATCTCATCACCATCAGGACTTGCACTCAAATGCCCAGCTGAGCTATTACAGAATCATTTTGCTGCTCTTCAAAACTCAGCTGATGGGGTTTAGCCTGAAGCGAGCTAATGACAGCTTTCTGACCTGCTCCTAAGGAGTCCTAGCAGCATGTCACCACAGCAAGGGCACTTCTGTCACCCTGCTCTTTCTCATTTACAATATACCAGGATGCCAAGGCTCAAAATACCCAGCTCCTCACTTCAAGGAACTTGTATGTTACCATTACATAGTCCCTTCCCTTACAGGAACTTCAACAAATTCAATTTTAAATAGCTTTTAAAAAAAGTGTTTCTCCTGTTGATGCAGTGCTATAGCTGCCTCTGGGTAGAGGAAGACAATTAACATTACATAGCAATTTGTGAGTATAGGGGATTCTACATTTGGGTTTCTAAGTAAAACATGTAGAGTCTGTCATAGCTGGATGTTGCACAGAATGCAGTGCTTTAGCTCTTGCTCTCAGGGAAAACACTAGGTGAATTCCAGGAGTTTTGGCTCCAGGATATTGCCATCACCACAGGCTCTGTGATTAGGCTCTGACTGAACCTTCAATCACTGTCCAGGTCAACCACCAGACTCCAATTACTGACCAGAGCTGTTCCCATTCCTTCTGTCCTCATGCTGGTGCATATGACCAGGGCGTCTGTATGCTTTGGGCATACAGTTGATCTTCATTCATCTCTGTAACTTCCTTTCCTTCTGAACTTCTACTAAACATTGACATTGTAGTGTCTGGTCACCTTCCTATAGATCGAAATCCTGAAACTGTGCATGATATAAATAGGAAATGGGATTCCAAACTGTTTTTTTCAATAGTGTTTTCATTTGTGTTCATGTGATACTATATTCTGTCCAAATACAAACAGAACTACCTATCGGTACATATATATGATCAATAAATTGTTATGACTTCTAATACCAGGTAAGTAGAGCTCTTCTGTTTTGGAAAAATAGAGAAACTTCTTTGTCTGGAGCAAACCAACTGCTATTATATAATTTTTGAAGCATGAATTATGTAAAGATCATGCGAAAATATTTTAGTTATCACTTTTTTCTCTTTGCTCTCTGAATCTCTAATTCTCTCCCCCTCGTTCCCTCCCCTTTTGACAATAGTCTCTGTCTTTGTTCCACGGCATATTATTCCTGCTAAGAAAACACAAGCTTTAAACAGCTGTAACTGCCAACCAGCTGCCACAAGGCCCGCTCTGACATCTGACACTGTCACCTCAGGACTGCCTGATGTCACTGAGGATCTTCCTCAGTGGAACCAAGACGTGATTGATGCCATCCTGAAGAAGATGTGTAAAATATGCATGCAGCCCCAGGAGTACTGATTTCTCTCTGTTGACAAAAAGGGCTCATAGTGCAAACAACAGCTGTAATATCTACAGTGTAGAGACAGCATGTAAAGGGAAGTGAGACAAATCCAATCTTTGTATATCTACCAGCAGATATATCCCACATGTTTTGTGAATGTTACTTTGATTGCCCAACTGTTGGGTGACTTTTCTTTGTTATTGTAGCTTCCAGTCTTAACTTCTTTTTGACTTAAGAGCTATCATGAAGAATCATTGCAAGCAGAAAAGAACTAGCAATACAGGCTGCTCAAGAGTCATTAGTTTTTCAGGACATCCATTCAAATAGATAAAAGACTTGGCTCTAGGCCGAAGGAAATAATTCTTCCAGGATGGACTTTGCCTGGTTTGCTTCTAAATAAACATTTGATAAGGAACAGAAGTTATCTGGAGACACTGTCCTAGAAAGATAGTCTCTCCAGATACTATCTCCTGGTACTATCCGGAAAGAAGGAACAGAAATTTGTAAAAATACAAAGTTTAAACTCAGACTTTTGTACTATCTACAGGAAGAAAAGACTGTAATGGGAGAGAAACCTGGAACTGCAAAACATCAGTCAAAATCCTAAAAGGATGCTACGTCATGAGGGTCTTCTAAGAAATGTTTTATGTGTAGGTGGCAGTAAGTTGTAGAGTCAGTTTTGAGTTTAATCTACATATAAATTTAAAATATCATTTGAAAAATCTGTGTCAAACTTGTACAGACATCTCCAAATGAATGATTGACTCGGGGACTCTGCAGCTCCAGTACAGCTCTGGAGGCTGTGCAGGACTGACAAGAAACTGCACCCCAATTTTCAGCATCCATCTCCAGAAGAAATGCTTGGCAGAGGAAGTTATGCTTAGAGACACAGAGCCAAACACTACTTTTTCACACAGAAAGTGTGAAGTGGGTAGCTCAGTTCATGAACATCCTCCTCCCCTAGGTGAGGTGTATGTACATGTAGTCTGGTGAAGAAAAGGAAATAAGAAGTGAGAAAATCAAGAAACAATCTTGAGGCTTGGTGGGTGCCAGAGAATAATCATTATCTTCCATTTTGACCAATCACAAGAGACTTGCAAGTAAGAGACTTAGATGCTGATGTTTCTCTCCTGTTATGGTCCTGAAACGGCAATGTCTTATCTCACCAACCCTGAGGTCAAGCCTGACTTCAGAAGTTGTAGGAAACCCCAGACTTGAGGCTGCTGCAGTAAAGGTAAATGGTAGTATTAAAAGTAAGTACTCTATGTCTTTAACACCACTATGCCATGAATCCAGTGAGAAGGAACTCAGGAAGCACTAAATGTGGTCAAACCAGCCATTTCCTTCAGTTAAGTGAAAAAACAAGCTCTTTTATTTGCTCACTTTGCTGTTACTGACTGAGATAATTTGCCTCCCACACTGAAACACTTTGGAATATAGTATCACACCTGTACCCTTTCTGTGAGTGTGCTGTGTAAAGCACCATTGTTTCATTTCCACTTTGATTGCAGCATCTCTCATGGAGACTGCTGTTTCCAAGGCACTGCATTTTTTACTTCTAAGATGTAAGAAATGACAGATCCAGCTTCTCACACTGAGGGAAGGTGTATCCCTCCCAGGAGACTTGGGATGTTACCCTGTGAAATGTTCCTGTCTGCATTGCCTACCAGAAATGTAGAAAGCAACTCCCATGAACAGAGGGATTTCTCTCTCGAGCAGGTGGCCATAGAGCTCTTTTCCTTTCTCCTGGGATGTGCTATGGGGTGGGTGGAGGGGTCATCTCTGTTTTTAAATGCTGATAGGAAGGTGGGTGAAAAAACCCTGCCTCTTCAGTGCCAAACTGCCATGGATGTTTATTTTTCATGGTTGATCTGTCTCAGTCCAAAGTTAAGGGTTTTTGTTAAGAGCACTCCTGGCTAATAGGGCCATGAGCTGACCAAGAGTGACAACTCCATTTGACACCACACAGCTGAGGACACTGCTCTCTCTGCAAGGCCTGCTATCTGAGGAAGGTGGTACCTGCTCCACAGTGAAGATGTGGTCATTGCACAAGATGGTAATCTTTACCTCAGTACAGAGGGTATCAAAAATCCAGATGGATAATTTCCAAATATTCTAATTTCCCAAGTAATATTTAAATAGTCTAATCTTCTAAAGAAGTTATTATGGATTTCTACAAATACAGGAGCTTTAGCAAGTCATTGCTCTTTTGTTTCAGTTGTAAGCTTTTTGAGACCATGTATGTCTCTACTAAGTTACAAATTGCCTAATAATTGTTTTTTGACAGGTTAAACTGCCAGTGAGTATAAAAGCAAATAATCCAAAGATAGTGAGCTGAACAGTTCAGTGATTCTCAAACACATTACCAGAAAGCCTTATGGAACACAAAAGATGGGAGCACCATAGACCAAGGCTAGATATAACAGAGGTTAAAAATGAAAATTACTCCCTAACACTATAGCATTCATAGGGAATCCAAACTCTTCTGCAGAATTTTATATTTGCAATGGAAACACTGTAATTCCTGTTTATCTCCTATGAGATCCTTCTCCATAAGGATTTCTCTAAATTATACCTCCTGTCCTTCAATGTTGGGGATTAATAATGCTTCACTAATGAGGATTAAATAGCTTGAGAATTCTGTGATGTGTGCAAACAGCAACACTGTAGGCGGGATTTGTATTCAGAACCAAGAATTTTTTTCAATTTTCAAAAACCTGGAATTATGCTGCAGTACTTCTCTGGGCAAAATTTAACTGTCTTCAATGAAAGCTCTGCTTTTTCATTCATAGGTTCATTACATTTAAGATCAGAATTAAACAGGCTAGTTGGATCCCATGACAATCACCCAGTCCCCACACAGTGAGCACATTAGTTTCCATTTGGCTAAAATATCTATACCCTTCTTAACCTGAAGACCTCAAGAGATTAAATCACCAACATTTCTTTTTATAGATCCTCAAAAATGTGAGTACAGTTTCTCACTTGTACTTGATTTTTGCCTCCAGACACTAGTTTCTGTTGTTACTCTAAGCCTGGAGAAGAGGAGACTGAGGGGAGACCTCATTAATGTTTATAAATATGTTAAGGGTGAGTGTAGAGAGGATGGAGCCAGGCTTTTCTCAATGTCGTCCAATGACAGGACGAGAGGCAATGGGTGCAAGTTGGAGCACAAGAGGTTTAGGCTCAACACGAGAAAGAACTTTTTCTCAGTGAGGGTGCCAGAGCTCTGGAACAGGCTGCCCAGGGGGGTTGTGGAGTCTCCATCTCTGGAGACACTTAAGACCCGCCTGGATCTGTTCCTGAGTGACTTGGTCTAGGTGATCCTGCTCAGGCAGGGGGGTTGGACTAGATGATCTTCTAGGTCCCTTCCAGCCCCTAATTTCTGTGTTTCTGTGATTCTAAGTTAAACAGCCCTTGAAAAAATACTTATAATCTATAGTAGTCACTTATGTAGTGTTACCTATGTGTGGCCTTTCTGATTATTTCTCTCTTATATCAAGGTGCTACCTCTCTTCCTCCTGTCATATTTTTCTACATAGAATCCATTTTTTACATCTTTTTAGTCATGGTATCACATCAAAAAGCATTATTGCATTTAGTCTCACCAGGATGGTACACCTGAGAGGTGGCTGAATCACCATCCCTGATTATGTCTAGATATGGTGCTTAAGGATATGGTGCAGTAGTGGCCCTGGTAGAGTTAGATGATGGTTGGACTTGATCTTAAAGGTTTTTTTCCAACCACAGTGATTCTGTGAAAGATGCCTTCTTAGTCATATAAGTTGTTCTTCACTTGTGCTTCTTTCTTCCTCCTCCTCCTTTCTGATACAGTATCACACTGGCAAATTGCATGGAATTTCATTTGATCTCCTAAAACAACTTTAAAGCTGCTGTGTTCAGAAATCCTATCTTCTGCAGGTGTGTCCCCTATAGTTTGTCTTTTTGCATTTGTTGCATTTTGTGTGAGGGCTCAGATTATCCAATAACCTACACAGCAAACTGGGATACCCTACACTTCTCCTGCAACACTGCCCCAGGCTTTAATTCATGTATTTGCAGCTGGATAATTGATGAAAATGTCCAGCAATTTCAAATGTTATTTGAAATACGTTCAGGTTTTTTCTATTCCCAGAGGGGATGCCTGGCTCCAACCCTCGATTAGCTCTAGCTACTCAGTCTATCTGCCACATCTTGTTTAAGGTTCCCTGAACCAACCTCCCTAAAGCACTTTAATACTTCTGTAATAATTGCCAATATCTCATTTTTTGAGATCTATCCATTAGCTCATTTTAAATGCATGTTTCACTGAGGCTGTAGAATGCAAAACTTTTCATCAGAATATAAGGAAATATTATCAAAATCTACACAATCACCATTATCAACACATTAAAAACCTCATTCAAAACCAGGTTTGCTGCATAAGTTATATTTTGTTTTAGAAAAACCATGCTGATTAGCATTTATTATATTTCTGTCCTCTGAATCTCTATCATTTAAATCCCTTATTAACTTTTCCATTATTTTGCCCAGGACTGACATAAGGCTAAGAGTGTATTTTCTAACCCATGCAATTTTTTTAAAGCCTTTGCAATACATTATTACATTACATAGCTATTTTATTCCACATAGGCCAGAGATCATAGGACATCTCACAAGGCCAGAGATGCTTTTTAAAAATTGCCTTTCCACTTTTGTACAGCGCAAGACATCCAAGTCCGTTGATTTAAACTTGTTTTATTCTTCCTTCTGTGATATCGACCAAGAAACTTCATTGAACATCTCTGAATCATTACAAACAATTTTGCTGTCTTCACCTGGAGACACCCTAACAATTGAGTAGGGTCTGAATGATGTGGCTGTGATTTGACTGGAATATTCCATTGCATCACATGGTTGTATTTTGTTTCTAAGCTCCTCTTTTCTCTGTGCGGTAAAGGGCTGGATAATACAATTCTACCACAATCAATGCAATAATTCTTCAACAAGTTTGGGTCCAACACCGACTAAACTATGAATGAAAAAAGCTGTCAAAATGAGCTTTCCAGCTCCCTCATGTCTTCTTATTATTCCTGAACTAATAGCAGGAAACAGTATCTGGAAGATAATTCCATTTTAGCAAATTGATGTATTAGATTTGATGTAGGCTTTTTGGTACTTCGGGAGGTGTGTATCTGTGGTTTTTCAGTGGCTTTTAGTATGCATGCAATCAGACAAATGCAGGCCGTGGATGTCAGATTTCTGCTTTATGTTACTGAACTCTTCCTAGTTTGACCTACATAAATATACCTAGGTACAAATGGATAACCTCTTACACCAGAACTGCAGTGACTCTGTGTGGAAGGATTCCCCTCTGCATTCTGTTGTTCCATGTCAGGCTGCTTATAATGAGAGTTGTTTGGTTTTGCAGCAATAAAGGATTAAGACATTTGGGTTCTGCAGAAATAAATCTGCAGTCTTTATGCTATAATTTCAGAGCACTTCATCACAAGGACAGATGCAGCAAAACACATAAAGAATGTGCTACCAGTTTCACCTTATCTGAGTAGCTAACACAGAAATGCTGCTAGGAAAAATCTGGCTCTTTTTAATAGTACACAGGCTGTGTTTTCTGCACCAGTTTTGATCCTGAAATGCTCAGATTAGACTGGAATGCCCAAAAGATGGAATAGAGGTGTCTCATTTATGATAAAGAAGTTGTCAGTGTAAATTATGAAGCAAAAAATTTCCAAGCTGGATTTCATGTCCGGGAGTAGATTTCCAAACAGTATACTTTGTACTATGGCCATGTTTCAGTGCTGAGCTGTATAACTTATCCCACAGATGTCATTGTGCACTCTCAGATTACTGTGAACTTCAGACACTGACATAAACATTTTATTAAGTTGTTATAATACACTGCTGCCACGATGAAGCTCTGGAAATAGAACTGATTTGTCTTGAACGTCTGAGTATTTCACAACAACCTCAGATGTATCTCCACTGTAAAAATAGTATGAAAAACTTTCAAAACCCAGACTTTAAAGTGGAAGGGAAGAAGCTGCTGCATGGAAAGCTTAAATTCAAAGCCAGTCAAGTAAGAATTGGAATTTGTTGCCACAGAAAATGTCATGGAATTATATGACATAAGATACAGATCTCAGCTCCCTGCTGACTGGGCTGCACTGCAGCTCCTGCCCTGTTGCTGAACTAGAGGCAATCACTCTGAGGCAGGTGCACTGCCCCCTGGACTCACCACGGCACTGTGCAGACCCAAAGCTGCTCTCGTGCAAGCTTCACCACAAAGCCAGTGAGGGCAGGAGAAGTCTTCAAGCCACCTACTGCATGAACATCTTGCTCCACATTGTCACAACTCTCTTTTAATTGCTGTGAAAGTTGATTCTGCCTATGGCTGCACCAACAGCTTTTGAGATCTGCAAAGATCCTGTTCCCCAGGCTCCAGTCCCAGCCTGAGCTCTCCTGCCCCTCCTCACAGTTCGGACCGTGGTGCTTTAGTTACACAGGATTACAACTGAAAACAACTTCATCCTCTCGCTGATGGCAGTTAGCACAGGACAGTAAGAAGCACATGCTTGATTTACATTGGATAAGATCCTTAGAATAAGGCAGCTACCTAAATGGTAACTGAGCCATAGCCTTGTAGATGGCTGAAAAATTGACAGATGCTCATTCTGGGGCACTACACTTCTTCCACCTCCATGAGTCACTCTGGGTAATCCCCAGCGCTTGAGCTGCTTCTTCTAAATGGAGGCAGAAGAATGAAGGAAGAGCTGCTGCTGTCCTCTAGGGACTTGTGGCTGGTCATGTTGCTGCTGCCAATTTTAATTACCCTTATCTTTTTTTATCCCTTTCTTCCAAGCAGTGGAAACCTTAGCCAACTCAGTGGAGAAGCAGAAGCAGACTGGGAGCAGAAGCTGGTTTTCCTGGAGGAGCTGAAGAATATGATTTACCTATCAAACAGCAATAATACCCTAAGTAAGAATATGCAGATTCAATTTAATAATCAGCTAGGAAAATATACATTGTCTGTACTTGAAACTGGATCCATACAGCCTCTAAAAAGTTTAGGAAATTGCCTCTTTCACATTTGAGTGCGTATAGATCAGTGGTCAAATCTGTAGGTATTTGCTAAGACTACTGTTCATTTCAGACTGTTCTTGCCTTTTCAGCTCTAGAAAAAAGTCTCACTTTTTGTACCTGTATGAAGTATTATTTAAAAGTCAAAGACTTCTGGTTTCCTGGCAACCTATAAATGAAGTCTTTCGAAAAGGAACCTGAAAGGGGGTACCTATTGAATATCAGCCTTCCTTCTACATTGTAAATGAAGCTATCCAACAAAAGATGTCAAATATAAATGTGTCTTTCCACTCTGGGTCTAGTTTATAGTTAGAACTATTAACAAAATGCAAAAATATACATTTTTTATGAATAAATAAAGATAACAAACCTTTACATTACCCTGTCCCAGCCTGCAACTTCACCTGAGTGAAAGAAAAGCTTCAGCTCTCTTTGAAAGGCTCCAAGTGTTTAATTAATGTAACTGTACTGGCTAAGAACAGTTAGAGGAGTATGCCTGAGTAACTGCTGCAGACAGGCCATTGCAATATTCTCTATTTCAGCCTTCAACCCTGCGTGGAAACACTTCCCTGACCTCCCATCAGAGACCATCAGGACCTCAGTGCTGACATCTGTCCAGTTAACAATACATTGAGAAAACATGTTAATTGCTCTTGTAATTCTGAAACATAACCTGACTCTAGATGTTAGAGGTCATTATGATTGTTAAGGAAGGCAGATGAAAGCTGAAGAGTGAAATGCCAAATAGACCTTTCTGAATCTGGAGGTGAGCTTGGACATGAAGGTTACTCTTTCTTCTTCCCCTGCCTTGCTAAGCACAGGAGGAAGCTCAGGCTGTTCTCTGCAGGTGCAGCAGCAGCAGCACACTCACAAGCAGCTGAACACATCAAGTACACAGATGTCTGGTTTGGTATTAATATTATTTCAGATGTACATTAGAGGTGCTGAAGTATAATCTGGGACTACATCCAAATTGTCTTCTAAGGCAATAAGATATTCAGTGACAATTTATTCCTTTTTATTGTTACTCATTCCTCCTCCTGTCTCTTAAAAACTAAAGCAAGGAAAATGAAGAAAATTCACCAAATTTTCAAATGAAGAAAATCCACCCAAATCAACCTTTTATTTTAAAAATTTAAAACAAAGAAACAGATTGAAGAATCACAGTTGATGCTTCATCATCAGTGATGACTCATCATGAAAGACTTGATTATCTCTGGAAGTGCAATGGTTTTTGAAATAAATAAACACTTAAACCTGCCATATTGTAAAATGACCTTATTTAACTGAGGATCATAACCCACTTGTAACAGCTCATGCATATAAAGAAGGGTCTTAAAATGTGTTTAAATGTTTGTTTTCACAATTCCTATCAACAGTTGGCCCTCACCCTCGCACAGAGGTGTCTCTTCTCTGCACTCTTGGCTAAGACCACCATAGGAAGGGCAGCATCAGACAGGACTTGGTGTTTGTACAGTTACTTCCCATTGTTATAAGTGGCAAAGCAGAAATGATAAAAGCTGGAGACACTGCTCACCAGCTCTGGTTAGAGTAGGGTGGGATACCAATGATCCTGCATTTCTCTCCAGTACACAGATTGTTATAGAAAGAACTTTAAAGCCATTAGAGAAATTTTTATGTGTTCCTTTTGAATTGTATAGATCACCAGGTATAAGTGTAGATAAATAGTTTGGAAGAGGAGAAAAAATCCCTGCCTGGCTTAACACTACCTGTAACATTATTCTGAAGAATGTCTTGGAATAATAGAGAATAGATTATTTTTAAAAAAAATAAATAAGGCTTCTTCCTGCTACTTCATTTTTACTATACAAACGAGAAAAACAAAAAAGGCTTTGCAGTCGTGCAATCAAAATGCATTCTTCCTGGGGTTCGTTCTTTGAGGGCAGCAACAGAAGTTGCTGTGCTGGAAGATGCTAACAAGAAAGAGGGCTATTGTAAGGTTTGTTATCTACATTATAACAACAGCAAGTTCATCAATACAGACAGGAGAAAGATCTGGTGAAGCTACTGTTTGTTATACGGTACTTTCATCCCTGGCAGGGAAAGAGAACTACAGAATCCTGTGGCAAAGTAATTACAATAATATCAGACTCTATTTTGTCACCCTCCAAAAACACCCAAGCCCTGAACCCAAAGTTGTTTTTTCACAGAAATGTCACATCTCAGAAACATCATAAAGGCTTTCTGATGACTGAGAGCTGTGATACTGAATTCATGAGAGCACCAGAGTGCTGGTCTGGATTCCATTATTGGTGAAAAGATGGGAAACAATCAGATCACTGCTGACAACTTGAAAGCTTAGCAAGAGAAAAAAAACAAAGAACATCGGGATTTCACAAAACACTAGGTTCACAGTGATAAAAATGTTTTACTTACTCATAGAGGAGGAAATAAAATTTTCCCAGTTCCAAATCACAGGCTGTGTTCTAGCTGGATGCACTGATCAGATCCAGCAGACATAAAATCGTCAGGAAAGAAAAATAATCAAATTGGAAACAGCTACAGATTACTGAAGTAACAAGATGAAAGTCCACCAAGTACCATCCAGCCTTAAGAATGCACAGATGAATGTAATAAAACCTGAACCCTGTATTACTTAAAGCTACACTCCTAAATCCAAAGACCTTTCATAAGATTCTTGCAGCTGAAATCAGGAATAAGCCACCAGTTTATTTTAGTCAATGCCCATAGGCAGCCTATACAGTATTATTAGTCACCTGGACACTGGAGAAAAAAANACTCACATCAATTGAAAAATATAAACCGACCTGCTACAGAATCACTTTCCACAATTAAATACCAATTCACAATTTTATTTCTATGGCCAAAAATACATTTCTCAATTTGGTCTGATCTTTTCACATTTGTGGTGTTTAAAGCCCAAGCTCTGAAAAAGTGAATAAGAATTACCATTAAAATAGCTTAGAAAACACTTCCATGTTTCATTTCTAGGAAACTCACTTCTTGTTCCATTCTTGGCGGCTCATAATAGGTACTGAATAATTAAGACCATCATGAAGCTTTGTGAAAAATCTTGGAAATGTAGGAGAGCTGCATTCACACTGTATGAGAAAGAACAGTGCGCTCGTTTATTTGTATGGAATCCAGAGTGTTTAAGCACATGCTTATGTTTGTTATTTGATGCCTGACTATTAATTTAGCCCACACATTTACTTGGAGTAATGATACTATGGAGGCCAGCTGAAAATGTTTCTTTTGTACAGTATGAAGAGTATCATAGAATCATAGATATTAGGGGTTGGAATAGAAGAGTAAGATATTTAAGACTTAAAAAAAAAAAAGAAAAGTACTTCCAAGAGTCAGAAATTTACACAGATCCCAAAACTTAGTAAAATTCACTGTGATAGCAGCTGGAAAGGGAGAAATCCCATGAGAACATAACAGATACTGTAGCCTCTTTTAATAGATAGCATCTTAGATGTCAAGGTGATGTATACAAAGACACAGTAATATAAGTACTTATATTTATGGATGTCCATCATTTCCCAAAATAGTGTTCTTTTATCCATATCTTTGAAGAAGGTGTTTTTCCACTGGCTTCAGGAAGGTTATAATTTCATTCTTTGTGTGTTTTCACAGCCGGGCCTCAAGGGATCCTGAACATCACTGCTCTTGCACGGATAAACACTCATAAAGGGTCAGCTAATAGTAATTAATTTTTAGTACAAAAAGATTATTATGTCTAAAGTTATTCAAATAAATATTGATAATAGGAACTGTGTTCTTATTGTGAGTATAAAGCAAAAAGACAATGAACTAGAAAATCAGTGGAACAAAGATGATATACCAAGATTAAAAATAGATTATTGAAAAAAAAGCAAAACAACAACAACAACAAAACACCAAACCAACAACCAGTGGTATTAATTTATTTATCAATCCCTTTGGGCAACTATAAAAGATTTTTGTTAGGTTCTCATATAAAGATGAACTCAGAACAATTTGCTGCTTCTCCTGGTTATTCATTCTCAAGAGCTCCTGAGTGAAGTATGACACTATCCAGATCTCAACGACCTGATATTTGATGAAATCCTGACCAGACACAGGAGATGAAATAATCTTAAATATTATCTCCATCAGCTTGAGCAACCCACATACCACCAGGTAAATGGATTTTTAATTCCTGATATTGTCCTCTCTGTGATATGTATCCTTTTCCTTCTGTAAACTACTCTTCTACTGTTATCCCTTTTCACTAACGAGAACCTGGATTAGGCTGCTAAACCCGTGTCTTTGAAAAGCAACAATTTAAAGCAGCCTGGCTCTCACGCAAACTTGCAATCTCTGAGTGGCTAAAACTATCTGCTGTCTCAAATGCTTCAGCTGTGAGTCTGCAAATGAGAATCACCTCTAGACAAGACATTTGTTAACTTTGTTGTTCGGTTCTGTATATTTGTTTTATTTAGTTTTCAAGAAAGATAATTTTTGGAGCAACAGCAACTCGGGCCATTTGAATTCACTTCCCTTTTTATGCAGAAGAGCAGTTTATAATACTGCTATATACTGCCTGAAAGACTATCATGTGATGGGCACATTCTTGGAAAAAAAATAAAAGAATAGGCAAAGATGTATATTATTGCTAAACTATTTTGTATTTCATACTTTATATTTCAAGTCCTTTAGCTCCCCCATTTGTATCTTCAAAAATTTTACTAACATAAAAATTAGTTATGTTTGGACAAAGAAGCCAAGGTCTGTTCCTCACAAAATCATGATCCATGGATCATGGACTCCTTCCACTGGATCCATTAGATTTGATTTGCTTTCAGAGTCAACTTATTCAGTCAAAAATTACAAAATGCTATCATGTTCAGTCACCTGAGACCTAGCTTGAAGGACAACACAATGTCCTGAAAGAAAACGATTCAAAAGAGGTTTTGAATTTTAAAATTCAGTGTGCATTTGTATATTACATTTCAAATCAAAGAACACGGCAGACAAAAACACACTGCTGTTATAAAAAAGTGTGCTCTGGGGACACTGAGAAATACCCAGGCAGTCAAAGAATATGAGTAGGAGCAACTGTGCTGGACAGAGATCTCTCATCCATGTGTATTGGAGCCTCGGGCTGGATTGCCAGTGAAGGAGTGGACAGAGCATAACTTGTCCAGAGAACACCTTTCCTTTTACAATCCTGCACAGGAGCCTAACCCAGTGAGGTGCTAGGGACCGAACCCAGTTTCACATGTGTTTAGGGACAGAGTCAGTCTCTAGGCCAAGCTCAACTCTGCCAGGAACCTGCTGCCCAACAAACATGTGACCAAGCCAAGCAAACCTTCTGCTGTCACCAGAGTAATAGATGCTGAGGATGAATTCTCAGCCTTGGCAAAGAAAGCATGTACCAATAAACTCCTCAGTGCAACAAAAAAACCCCAAGCCAAAGGCACCAGAGAGCGAATGGAGAGAATACAGCTCCCAGGCTATAAAAGCACACAGACTAGGTAAGAAAATTAGCAATTTGTTTTTCTGAGCTTATTTATACAATCACCTTGACGAGCACAGCGTGGCAGCTGTGTGGGCTGTAACCCTCTAAAGCCAGTGGTAACAAATTTAGTAGGCATTTATACAGGCCACACTGTAATGTCCAGATGAAACAAAGACAATGTTAAAGCAACTCTGTAGAGACCAAGTAGATCAAAATGTAACAGCACCAATATCAGCTTACATTAATAAGATTATGATTTCAAGGCTATATTTTGGCAGGTCCTTGAAAATCACTTTCATGCCATTCCAGCAAAAGGCAAAACGCTTTGCTCATGAGGTCCCATGGGTGTGCAATGGTGACTACAAGGCCACTGAAGGACAAGGTTATGGAAAGACACAGAGAAAGATGTTTCCTCATGAGAAAAGAATAAACTAACAGAGCCAAATACCTATTCAATGACTTAGCCATCTTCTTGACTCCAAGTTTATCTGCAAGTACCCCACACCCACCCAGAAGTCCATGACAGGAGCCCCTGGATCTTACCTAGCGCTTCCAGTGGTGTTAGGAAGTTGAGGTGCAGCTGCCAGGGCTCCCTCTCCAGTCATCAACACCAAAATCCCCCTGAAATGCACCAGACTCAAGACCAATACCCAGAAATCCTGCTGCACTGTGTGCTGGCTGCAGGGGCCCTTCTGTGAGCAAAAGCTGGGGCTGCCCCGTGCTGGGCACATCCAGTTCCAGCCAGTTCCAGCTGGCTCTGCCATGGCCCCACCACAGGGCACAGCTGAGCTCATCAGCAACACAGGTGGCCCTGAAGGGCCTTTAAAAGGCAAAACACCACAGAAGCCACAAGAAGTGAGGGAAAGAGTGTGAGAAATAGCCCAGTGTGTAGCCAGAGGTGGTGGCACTCCCAGAGCCCGAGCAATAAATTAATCTGTTTTGCCTGTGAGGGTAGTTAGTAAGAGATCCCCTGTCTTTATCTTCACCCATGAGCTTTTTAATCTTATTTTGTCCCCCAGTCCTGTTGAGGAGGAGGACTGAGAGCGTGGCTGGGTGGGTGCCTGGCCCTCAGCCAAAGCCAACCCACCACACCTGCAAGACACACCTTTGCCTTTACATATGGACAATAAATTTTCCCTTCATTAGGCAGAACTTAAAACAGTGCTTATGAACACCCAGAAGCCTCTCTATACACATGGGTCACTGGCAATGAGCTGCAGCTCAGACACTCACTCCTCTCCCTCTGGCATTTAAACCTGGGAGAATGAGCACAGTGGTCAAGATCTTGCTCCCTCTTAAACTCTCTGGAGTGCCCCATGCAGCACAGCTGGCTTGCTACCGTGTGCACATTGCTGTCGTTTCCACAAATACAATAACAAAGGCAGGATTTGAATGTGGGACTAAGATATAAGGATACTTTCGTATGTATTTAGCAAAACAATCCTCTGAACTAAGTGCTTAAAGTGATTAGAAAAGATGACAGGATCTAACAGCTAAAGCTTTTCATTTCTCCACAGAGACACATAACTCAGATTATCATCACAGTGGTCAGCAAGAGTACCATGTTGTTAGTACTTCTGCCTGGATGAGCTCTGTGATAAACTCTACAACACTGACACAAACTCTGTGAGATGGAAACCATGAGGGCTGTATGGAACACCTATACAAATATATTCACTTGAGTCTGTCACTGTAGTCACAGTATTTTTACTTAATTTCTATTTTGCCATGTAGAATTGCAAATTCTATGCATTTAAACCCGTCAATATTATATGTGATTATTTCATTATTGCACCTTACATACCATGGCCTGTTTCCTAAAGCAAGATTGAATGACACACTTTGCTATGTTCCATTAATGCAACACACATATTCTCCCTTTCTGACTGGCCATGCCTTCCTATCTGTAAGGCCAAGGAGAAACGGAGCTCAACATCAGGCATTGTCTCCACTATCAGGTTAAGCTTCCTGAATTTGTCTTGGAATTTTAAAAATATTTTCATAATTGTCCGTAATATATTACTATTTGGATAAAACTCATACAGAGTATATTTGATAACATGATCTCTGATAACTAAACACCCAAAGAGTGAATCAGCTTCCTAACTCTTGCATCATCCTTCACTATAAAGTGTCTTTACCTTTCTTTCACTTGGGACAAAGGATAATTGAACAGAGTGACTAAAGCTAGACTCTGAATACCAGACCAGCTGCTAGCCTTGAAAATCCTATACTGCTGTTTGAGTAAGATGAACATTTACAGGCCATCAACTAGAGCCAAGGGGTTCAATTAGTTGTACATGTTTCTCTTAAGCAACTGCAGGCAAATAAATTTTGCCAGCCCTGGATTTAAAAGAAGAGACAACCAGTAAGGGATCATCAATAACTATGAACAAAACTATCATGTTAACTGGTAGTAAATTATTCCAGTGTATGCAACTGATTCTTAAAAGAATGCTTTGCAGACAGAAAAGTAAAAAGAGTAGCAAGTACCTACTTATGTTACAAAAGGACCAAGATGAGTGATGTAAGAACCAGCCCCTACACGAAAAACAACAATATTGATAAGGGTAAAGGGAAGTTTGCCCTCCTGCTCTCCTGGAATGTTTTGTTAAGCCACACTCAAAAATTTGTAGCAGGCCTGTAGCCATGAAACTACTAAAACCAAGAAGTTATGCACTTTAGTTACCAAATTATTAGCAATAATATAATTATTGTAACATGATTATAATTTATTTGATATAATTTATTTTTTAAAACTATTTTTTAAAAGAATACTAAAAGACACCACTCCCAAGTAGTGTGGAGAACTAAGGCAGTAAATAAGACAGAAATAGGACATTTAAAACTCTGTACTACTTTTGGAGGGGTAGGCAACAAAGCACACTAAATTAAAGAATTCGTTCATGTGATCCACATTGCTTCACATAATCAGCAAGGAGGAAGACACAACTCTGCTCCTCCTATTCTCTCACTTTCACTGTTAACGAGACCCACATATATCTCCCCCTTCCAGTCATATAAATTTGCTACAAAAACAAAAAAGCTCCAAAAAATTTACAACATCTAATTAACAGAAAGTAAGCACCACGATGACCATATAGAGACGCCCACTGTAGGTCTTAACCACAGATTATCCTGTAAAATGAGCTTTTTAAAATCAATGTAAATTAGCATAAAACCATTCACAAATGGGGCCGTGCCTTTTTGTCCCAGTTGATGATCCAGCCTGTAACATGGATTTTGTTCAACTGAGACTCAGTGGGATGCCTGTGAGCAGAAATTTGTAAGTCAGTGTTCACAGCAAGTGCAGTTTCACACCACACCTGCTGAGATGTTTCAGCGCTCCTGAATTCTCCTGAAGTCTGCTTTGTCTGCAAAAGAAAGTAAAAAACCCTCCTAATACAGCAGCAAATTAAGAAGGGGGAGGGAGGGACACCCTATATTTAAAGCCCATAAAATACAGAGAAATCTCATCTCAGTGGGAAATTGAGTATGTGGGTGAAGGGTAATTTTTGAGGTATATCTTCAGAGAACTACAATTTACATGTAAGTAATTATCCCTTAAGAAAAAGACACATATTTCAGACTGAACTCTTGGAAGCTAGACTATCACCAAGAAATAAGTTTGTGCAAAGATGGGGAGAAGAAAAATACAGTCAGTTTGTGGGACAACTACACAAGTATAAAAAACAAAAACTACACCAGTCTACCACTGTGATCAGCCTGTTTACCAGTGGAGGAATTTCTCCTACCTAACCTGAGCTTGGTGATTTGCAGAGTGCATCAAAAGCCTTTTTAGAGGCACATGAATGGGTTTAGAGGTAATGAGGTGGCTCAGAGGAAGCAAACATCCAGTCTCAATAGATTGTGGGTGGAGAGTGATGAAATATTATTGCTACTAGGATGTTTTCCAAATTATTTTTTTACTATATGCAGATTTTTCCAAGACAGAAAATAAATAAGCAGACACCTCTTGGGTGTTTTGATGTTGCAAAGAGCATCTGGGCTAAGGGGACACTGACTATAAAAATAATTTCACTGCTTTAAAAAGGAATAGCTCACAGAATAATTAAGCATGGAAAATGTTGCGTCTAGACTGGGCCTGGTTTTGTCATGTTTTCTGTGAGTTATCTCCTGGCTATGAAAGCAGCTAGGAGACTCATACCAGCATAAATCTGTCATTACAGGTACTACATTGCAGTGTTAAGAGGCATAGCTGTGCAGAAGGGGATGCTGAGGTGACTTCTCCAGAATGAGACATACCTCTGTACATACATAAACCTAAAATGAAAAGCACCTTATCCACCTTGGTCCAACTAGTATTATAAGTGTTTGGATAACTCTAGAACTTGAAGATCAAGCTCTGCCTTACTACACTTTGATGGGGGCTGCTGTTTGGCATTGACCTAAACTTTGTAACATGACCTGTTAGGTTCCTGTGATTTTGATGTAAATATTAAGTCCTCTCCACATAGTGGTATCTCCAGGGATCATCAAAGTCAAGTTACTCTACAGACATGCCCTGTAAGGAAGGTGGTTTCAAACTTGGGCTCAATCTGATCCATCTCTTCCAGCTTTGGAAGTTATTGAGAATTACCTTAAGAGACAGAATTAGAAATGGCCAGGACTCATTCAGCCTTCATTTTGCATTTGTGTCACCCTATGTATCTCTCTCCCTACCTCTGTCTTCCTTATTACTTTTCCTAGTCTCCTACATACATGGTTTTTTTTGGGAGTCTAGGTCAGTGAAGGGGAACCAAGCACTGTGAATCTCAGCCATGGTTTCTAACTTTTCTACATCTCCCTTACTGTGGTTCTGCTACACTGGTCCCTTTGATACAGGCACAGCTTCTGTAGTAGCAGCAATGGAGATAAAATGTCATTTGTTACATTGAAGAAATAAGTCTTTTAGCTGTTTGGAGCAATCCCTACTCTCTTTTTAAACAGCTAAAAGACTTCCTTTAAAAATCTAACAAATAGTAGTTAATCTTCATTGGTGTCTCTCTAGCGGCATCTGTATTAAAGATCCTGGCCCAGCACTGGCAATAGCGCTGATCTATTAGTGTTGGCAGCTCCAGTGAGGACTGATTAAGGACTTTGGGAAGTGGACTGACTGTTCAAGCAGCACAGGTAAGGGAAGGCAGAAGGAATTTGGGAGATTTAAGATAATATGACAGAAAAGATGGCAAAAAGATGTTTCTGTAGGACTTAGGCTGAAAACTGTACTTACTGGCTTCCTGAAGAACTGAGGCATTCTTAAGGACATATGAGCTACAGCTTTCTGCCCACATCTCACAGCAGCCTTGCTAACAATTTGTTATCATGTTTACCTCATAAAAATATAAAAACATAATCACTACCATAATGTTAGGAAGGGGAAAACCCAAACCCACTGAAAGGTGAAGGGACTGTCTCAAATGTAATCAGTAATGATAAAGAAGAGGAAGAGGCAGTATTGTATCCACTCTCAACATTTAAAGCATCACATAAAAGATCCTTGGTATGCTTCAAACTCAGAAGCAGCTCTATAGAGTTGGCTGCAAGTCTTTAGAGTCCCTTTGGTGTTTATACCCAACAATTCCAAACAGTTTTGTTTTCAGTAGAGGATAACAAAGCTAAAAGTACAATGTTCTCTAATGGAGAGCAGCAACCTTCCAAATACCGTTATGCAAAACAAGCAGCTTTGTTAAGAGCTTTCTTGAAGATACACTTCAAGGCCAATGTACACGTTCAGATTTTAAAAGTCTAGTATGGGAGGAGAAAGATGCAAAGCCAGTATTCTCAGCTTGGTGGTGAATTGGCCTTTCAAAATGTTTCTATACCACAGAAGCAGAAAAAGAGTGGCCATGAATGGGAGATTGGGCATTGGTCTGCCTTGGGCAGCGATTGCTTTGCTGGGGAGGGGTTGGAGGTTTGCCCTTTAACTATTCCAGTGTCTTTATCTCCACCCGTAAGTTTTCTTGCTTTCATTCTCCCTTTTATCTGCCTTGTCCCGATGCAGGGAGGGGAGTGAGCCAGTAGCAGTGTGGGTGCTTGGCTGGTGGCCAGACTGCCCCCCACAGCAATGCAAGGGTGTGCTTCAGAGAAGCATTGAATGGAGACTTTCTAGCTTTCAGAGAACTGCTGTTTCTGCACAGCACCTTGGAGGCCACCACAGAGCACCTCCTGCCTGAATCTGGAAGTGTACTTTGCACAGAACAGAAACGTGTCAGAGCATGTAGATGGAGCTAGATCAGCTTTTGCCTAACAGTGAAGAAGGGAGGGAGAAATCAGTGTCAGCACTTTTGTCAAAATGTGTTTTTAACAAAAGACATCTGTTAAATTGCTAATGCACTTCCATAATATTTTAAAATATTTATACTCTGAATTAATGATGTCCTCTCAATTAGTGAAAAGACTGTTCTACTTTTTTTTTTTTGTAAGGAAATACAGAAAAAGGGAAGAAGGACTTGAGGAAAGGTATGCATAAACCAAACTCCATTCAGCAGTGGTCCTTCCCTCAGACTTCCTCTTCATCTCCCATTCTTTTCAGATCACCACATGCCCCCAAGTCACAAACCTGTCACCAGGCTTGCATGTGTCTGCAACACCATAGACACAAAAGCTTATTACTTTTATTTCTGACCTTTTTATTTACTTATTTATCCCTTTCCATGGCAATAAAATGTGTGTATATATATATAGACATATTGCTAGTGGCAGATGAGCTTCCTTCTAAATGGGAACAGAATGCTTTACATTTATGCAGTTTCCTTTACATTGTGTCAAGGCACACTTGTGGTGTAGTTGTGAGTTTTCCATCATCCTTAGCAGCAAGATTCTAGTAGTTAAATCCTAGAAGCCTAGTAAATGACACAACACTGGAACGTTCCCACAAAGAGCCTATTTAGATAATTGAGGAATCTTTAGGGTATGAACATCTTCACATCACAGCAAATTGTAATACTGTAGATTACATTACTAAAAATGTCCTTAAAAAAAAAAAAACCAACCAAAAAACTTGCAAACCCACATATTAGAAAGTGGGTTTTCTTTGACAGAAGCTTGCAGTAGGGGTTGAGAGTAGAGGGGGGAAAATTAGGGGAAGAAGAGTTCACATTGAGGTAATAAACCATCATTTCTCTGGAAACCTTCAGCTTTATCAAGTTGATTTTGGCTTTTTTTTTAAATCAATATAAAGGGGATATGCTCAGGTTGGAGATATAAGTAAAAACTAAGAATGTCTCCAAAATACATACTATTGATAAAAGTTGGAAAATATAGAGTTTAAAATATCTTTCTCCAGAGCTTTAAACATCACTTTCTAGCAAGTGACATTGAGCTTCTGGCAAGAAGCAGTTTCCTGTATGAAATGTGTCTCCTAAAACTGCAAGTGTATATAAAGTAGAATAAAATAATCTGTCAACAAATTACGTCCTAGAGATGGAAAGCAATCTAGCAAGCCTGCACTAGCTCATCCCCCTGTATACAGGAAAGTACTAGGTGTCAAGGTATCACAGAAAAGACTTTAGATTTTACTATCTTGGTAGAGTGATTCACCTTTTGGATAAGGAAACAAAAACCCCAAAACGAAAAAACACCACCCTCCAGATACACAAATTAATTTCTCATCTTGGTAATTTACCCAGTAGCTCCCCCACTCTTGGGGCTAGTGAACAATGGCAAACCAGTGCCAGCTCCCAACATTCCTCTTGGACTCTACACATCTGTATCAAAACTTCCACTGAAATGCCTGCTTCCTATGGCTTTGTGACCACTTGCCCTGGCTGTTTGTGCAGCCAGTTCATTAACTCAGCACAACTCACAAAGTACTGATATAGCTTAAGGAAGTAATATATTTTAGGTTTATTTTTTTAAGGAACCTGCCAAAAAAGGAAAATTATTCCACTTTTTACATATCTTTATGACTTAAAATGGAGGGATCACACAAAGACTGGGATTTCAGCCATCAGTTAGGTCACTAGAAAAAAAAAAAAACTGACTCTTTAATGCCAAGTTGCAGTTGCAAGTTATATATATAGAAATTTTTAAGCGAACATGCTTCACTTAAAGAGTTCCAGAATTCCTGTTGCTTGTCAGAGAACACAGTGAGATGAACTCCATGCCAATTAGTTAAAACATCTCCCCAGAATTGGAAGTACTGAAATGCACAACAGCCTTGACTACGAAACCTTGCTACATTAAATACTCACAAAATTCTTTGTGGAGAGAGAATAAAGACCTTTATACGTATCAAAGAAAAGGGCACATATGATATTAGTCCACTTGGTGTCAAGAACGAACTGCTTAAGTGACAATTTCAGTGGATTTTTATAAATCCTTTTTAAAGTAGAAATGTTTTTCAAAGCAGTTAAAAAAGCAAATTTCTTACCTATTTATTAGTCCATTGTCAAAATAGTAACTAAAGAAAAAAAAGTCACGGGCCTAATACTCCTCCATTTTAATAGCTCTCCCTGGTCCTGGACCATTCACAAGACCCAGTAAGACCAGCTTCCATGAAATAACTGTTTTGATTAGGCTGTCTTTGCTCATTACAAGTTTTCATTTCAGACACCAGGACACAGCAGAGGCGGGTAAATCCATGGCTCTTCCCAGAGGATTTGTGAAGGCTCAGACAGGAATCCTTCCTGCATTACACCACCCTGAGTCCTTGGCTAAACTGCCCCTCCACTCCTGCTACTCCACCTGGCAATTTATATTCAGCATGCTGTCTTTATGCCTATGCTTACAATTTTTCTAAGAATCTCTGGTCTGAAACTCAAGATCCATTTGGCACCTGCATTGCCAGCAAGATCCATTTTGAGTATTTTATACATGGCACAGCAAGTATCCCCTTATTTTAGGGCAAAAACCTTGTTACAGCTGTGCAACAGCACCGATTATACCAGGACACAGAATTCAACTGCAGGTAATCCAGAAAATCCTATGGCAGAAAAATACTTACTAATTTTTCTATTAAGTATTTAGATAAATTCCTCTCATCTCCGAGAGATTTAATTACTAAAGACAAAGAAAGTTCAGCTGCATGAAAGAAGGTCAGCATCTAGTCCTGGTTAACCCCAAGAATCAAGGATGATAAACGCACAAGTTAATTGTCTTTCTATCACTTATATAAGTTCTTATACTGGAGTTCAGGAATGAAACAGATCGATGGATGCTGCAGTAGCTCCCCCTGCTGATGAAACCATCTTCTTGTATAGAATTCACGTACTGGCAAAATTCACCTGCAGCCATGAAAATGGATTAAAAAATGGTTGTTTACTACTTAAACTATCAGACCATCCTAAGAACAAATTGTAACCTTCTGGCATCCTATCTCACGACAGGTAATACAAGACATCCCGAGACTGACTTCTGAGTGGAAGAGGGGTAATGAGTCAATTCAAGACCTTTCCAGCACTACGCTATTCTCCCAAGGGAGCCCACCCCGAGAGACCATTCATTTCTTTACTGATGGCATCAAATATATTAAGCATTAACCCCAACCAAATACTAATTTCTGTTAAGAAAATAAGATTTATAATCTTTATTGTTTACTTACATATAATAAATACAATACAGAACAAAAACATCACACCCATTGATTGTATTACACAGGCTGTTCATAAGAATACATTACATTTTCATTTCATTAGCCCTTTTCTAGGGTTTGGTATTGGATCTTAATTTCAATTTATAAGCCTAGCAACACAAGAACAATCCTCCACTTTTTACTTTTACACATTTCAAATTATTTTCATATATATAATGATTGCTAAAAATATATAAGCACTGTTCAATATTTGCAATATAGGCCTTTCATTTCCATTCATTAGATCTCTATTATTTTCAAAATAATTAATAGTTTAAATCTGATTTTATTTAAAAATACTTACTCTATATTTCTCATTTAACTGACCCCTCTCAGAAAATGAACAGGATAAACACACTCCAGGCAAAATCCAATGTCCACCTCTGGAAACCAAAGGGTGAAACTTCTGGTCCTTGCTTCACCTGTATAGTTTTGGAATAATGGAGGCACCAATTTGCTACCAATTTGGTATAAAGAGGGAAGGACTAAACCAGAAGCCAGGGTTTAAGAGAAATGCATCTCCATTTCAGATATACCATTTCTATCCAGCTGTTTTCTTGGCTTAAAAATCACTGCATCAAGTCATAATTATATGTTTTCTCTGCATGAATGTACTTATTAAACAGAAATTAGATTAAAATGCTACATTTCTTTTTATCAAAAATAGATCAAGGTTTAACACACTTTGAAATCAGGTATTTAGGTGCAAATGCAATATGCATCAGCAAATCATGATCTGGTCTCACTAAGGAAAATGTTTAAAAGATTAGGCATAAAGATGTGTCATAGAGAATATATATCTGGATGTAGCTATGCTCTTACAACACCGGAATTATCAGCAAACCAAACAGACTTGATGCAAACAGATTTTTCTTCAGTTGAAAATTCTTCAGTTAAAGCAGCTTTTTCTGTAAATGTGTCATTCAGAATTTGCTTGAACTTAGTACAAAATATGTTTAAAAAGCCCATCAAAACTATTATTGGTTCTTTGCATCTTTTAATGCACAAATACTTCAGAAGTTTCACAAATCCATCTTTATGAACAACTAAGAAAAAATTCAAACAATTCTGTTTTACTGATACCCACTCCAAAGAGAACATTTTAAGTCATTCCAAGGACCCCTCTTAAGGGGTTACTTAAGGGGTAGCTTACTACACCCTGCTCAAGTTGTATCACAGTCATTACACTTCTCCAATTCCATTCACCTTAACTTGAACAACTTGCTAAACTCCAATACAGCTTTGTGTCAACAGCCTTGGCATGATTTTCATTTAACACAACATTCGTTAACTAGATTGTATGTAGCATTTTTTTAACACTTCACAATAAAAAAGCCACAAAAAGGGCAACAAAAAAACAAAACAAACAAAAAAACCAACCAAACAACAAAATATAAAGCAACTCCTTAGCATGGACACACTCTCTCCAATTATCTTTGCCAGGATCTTTTATTGCCATCACATGGCTTAATTTAAACATTCAGATTCAATACAAAATGGTTATTTATAGCATCTACATTCTATACAAAATCAAGATCACCCAGAGAGAGATCAATCCAATACACTATTGCCTAAGCACTTTCTGTATGTAATTGTGCTATATAAGAAGTTACCCTGGTAATTTTACAGCTGATCCCCTATGCTGCCCAGTAAAATTATTTTTAATGAGCAGTTTTGTTTTAACTTTTTTTTTTCTTCTCCAATAATAAAGTGTCACAGTTTGGCTGGAAGGCTCCTGGTGTTGCCCTAGATAGAGCAAAGAGCTTAAAAATTTTAGAAATGACTCATTCTGGCAGAGGAGCTAGCTTAATAGCCATGCAAAACTTCAGATTTAGGTAGGAGAAGCATCAGCAAAACACAGACAAGAAAGACTTGTGGGCTGGCAACATCAGTAATAACGTGAAGGATACCTTTAATGAAAACACAGTAATTAAATTAGTTCTACGATAAATGGCTAATTCCTCTCAGATTGGTAGGTGTGGATTGTTATTTGTGTTTGCTTGTTTTCGTTTGGTTTTGGCTTTTTTTTTAAATCAATGGAAAAACTTCAGGAACATGTGAAGAACTCCAGGTACATCCCCATATTAGTATTTCTGAGATCATTGCAGTCATATTTCTTCTGTGAAACATATAAAAAAATTTGTGCACCTTCGCTGATAAAAGTCAAAAGTTCATTAAACACTGGATACAACTTTATAAACTGAGATGCAGTTAAAGAACTCTGTACATGTAGAATTAAACAGCTGCTTTCTAGAAAAGTCCTCAGAGAAAAGCTTTCTATGCTTTTAAAAAGTAGAAAGTGAAAACTAGATGAAATTCTGCCTGCTTTCCATATTATGGTGGAGACTCCAGAAATAGTCTGGTTTCCTACTAATAGCAGAGGTAATGATGTCATACCTTACCTTGGAGGGGAGTGAGAACACAGGTAACAAAGCAGTCACATTTATATGTTAGATTTATGTTTTACATTAGATTTCTAACAATATAGAGAACTAGGGCAGTCAAAATACAATTAAAGTAGCTTAACCTAGAGAGGAAATGCCCTGCTGCATCCCGTGCAAAGCAAATATAAATGGAAAGGTCAGATCAGAAATCATCAAAAGGAAACTGATTCTCAAGGCTATGATGACCATGATCACATATTGACACTAGGGACAGAAATTCTCCTAGAAGCATACAAGTGAAGTGGTCAGCATTGCTTATATAAAGAGAAGTCATGTAGCAAGACAAATCCACTTTCTAAATAATTAAGCTGCATGCTACCTAAAGGGAAATATTTTTTGTGGCCAGTTACAGTACCTTGTTTACCATTTTTACCAGCACTAAAATCACTCAAATTTGTATTCTGAGGTCTTAAAGGAAACCACTCCAAATGCACACTGCAGACAGAAATACTACAAAGGCAGAAAGGTCAATCTGACTGTTGAGTTTCTTTTCAATAAAGTTTTACTTTATTAATGCTGTCTATGACTCTCATGGGCTTTGGATCAAATCCCAATCTAGCCAAAGTAACTTTACTGGAAAAACAAACAGAAATCCCCAGAGGGACCAGACTTTGTAAAAATTTAATGATATAAATGAATATTTAGCTTTTAGAAGATTTATACTGGTACTCTACCCCAGAATCAGATTATGTATTACTATAGTGTTGCCTAACCCTGAAATTTAATGTCACTGTCATGCTGTAAGTGCAGCTTTGAAATCAGCAGTGCAACTATTAATTTATATGGCGCATAGGACAATAAAGTAGAAAAACCACACTGAAATTGCAGCATCAGTTTAGAATGGATTTTTTCCAAAAAATTGCAAAGTGTTGGGCAGAGTGTATTTTATTGACTCCTTTAAAAGCTCTTAACGTCCTCATCATGATTTACCTGATATAAGGCTAAGGAAGTTCAGCATGAAAGTTATTATGTGAAGTGAAATGTTTAAATGACACCTGAAAATAATTAGAACAACTTTTTTAAAAGCAGGAATTACTTATCAGCTCTCGCAACACATGGTATCATCCATTTTTCCCTGAGAAATCATGCCCTGCAATAGCCATGTAAAACACAATACAGCATTAATGCAATCCTGGATTACAGAGGAAAAAAAAATAAATCATGCATAAAAACTGCTTATGAACCAACACTTAAATGCTACTGCAGTTACACCTATTGAATGGCAAGACAATCCTTATGACAGTCGGAATAGAAATGTTAACTAACTCAAAAATTATCCCAAATATAGAAAATTGATTAAAAGTACCATTCTATAGTTAGCCATATAACTCAATACTGTGACATTAACATTAGTTTCTGTTTCTTGATTTTTTTAGTATGGCACTTCTTAATTTCCTTTACAAACATACAAACACACTGCCTTTACCAAGGCCTATTTTGATATGAAATTTGAGTTTGTCCATAAACTCACCCTATAACTAAAATGTAACTGGTGTTCCCCTTCTCTGAGAGCTTAATTTAGCTCAGCAACTTAATTTCCCTAAGACAGGAGGATCTTTTAGTAGGGAATAGAAACGGTAACATTCAACACAGAGAGATGGAACCAAGAATTACAAAGAAATCATTTTACCACCTTATTTAAAGCAATCATAGTTGTGAATAGCAGTACCTAGGCACAATGGGCATCATGAAAGAGAATGACAATTACAACAACACACATTGATAGAAGTAATTTGCAGGCTCTCCTGGTTTTGCTAGCATATTACAAGGAGGTATGCAATGCAGATGCCAGCAGACTGGGTCAAGTATCACATGCAGCACCAGGGTTTGTCACTCGGAGAACACTGCTGCCAACACCACACTTCCACAAGACACATCAGCGCTTGCAACATGACAGCGAGACAGGTAACTGGGCAGAGCCTTGGCCTCCCTGCTTCCGAGTCCAGTGTGCAGTCCACTTCAGCCCAACTCCATGCGAGCCAAACCAGTCACATATTGCAGTTCCCCAGCCTCCCCTTACATGGGCCACCACAGGCAAAGAGCCAAGGAGCAAGATGCAGTACAGCAGGGCAAGGGAAGGAACACCAGTGTCTCCAGCAGCATTCCCATGCCCCATCCATGGGTACTGATGTCCCGTGTCCTTCAGTCCTTTGCTGAATTCGTTTTACATCTACAGCAGCCCCTCATAGTGAACACATTTTCAGCATAACTGAAACCTAACAGAAAGCAGCCAGGAAAACTGAAATCCTTTTTCCCACTTTGTTCTGGAGTGCAGTGCACAGTACAGCAAACCATGCAAACCTCATCAAAACCCTCAAAGCAAAAGCATGCTATGTGGCACTTGGCTAATTATCATCATTTCCTCCATTTAGAAAACCCAAATAGCTCCAAAACCTCAACTGCACATAGAAGAAATTGTTGGTTGTCTCACAGAATTACAGCAATTAGTTTAACTGTTTGTCAGAGCAACACATGTAGTATTCATTTTGAATTTTGTAGGCATAAGAAATTACTGTTCCTTAAGCATCTAACAGCATTCAAAGAAATGCTCGATATAAAAATTCATTATTATTTTAAAGTATATGTGCTTCCTACAAGAAGTCAAAATAAAGACACTCCCAAATTGAAACAGTAAGAGCAATAACAATTTATGCTAGCACACAGAGGTAAAGCATTTATGAGAGCTCCTTCACATTCCAGTTGTGTCATGAGGAAGAAAAACCCAGCATGTCTCCATTACATCAGAGGTACCTGAGAATCAAAGCTAAATCTCTTGTGCATTTACCAAGCACCCATTAGAGAGCTATGCAATTGACATTTCAAATTAGACATTATATTTATAAAATAGTATTGTACTAAAAATCACAAGATTTTATAGAAAAAGCTCATCACATTCTATTAAATGCAGGAACAATGTTATATGTCATAACTTTTGTAATTAAAACTGTAACATTTGTTGCAACTGCAGGGGCACCACTGTTTAAAAATCTTTTCAGGAAGGAGATTTTGCTTTATTTCTTAGTCTTTAAAAAACTGTAATTTAATGTAAAAAGACCGCCCAACCTAGTTAGTGCCATGAGATTCAAACGTTTTAAAACTTGGGGGAGAAGGATTAACAAATTTCAAATTTTTGTTTAGAACAAAACCAGTGGGAAGTCCCTAACTTCAGAGTCACTGTGACATTCTTCAACACTCCTGGAGTCAGAGACAGAAGAACGTTCAGAACGTTCTCCTAGTACATGGGAGACTATGATGATCTTTCACTTTAAGCCATGAACATAAGGAGAAACATGAATAGCAACTGCCCGTTATACTGATAGAATTGTAGTTGTATTTATTACCAGCTTCAAAAGACAGTATTAGAATATTTTGCTAAAAGCACTGTGATTGCCCATGCAAAAGCACACTCAGTTTTCCCAGGCACAGTTCGCCGCAAGTCCCAACTGACTCAAATTTTTATTTAATGCCTGGTATTACACACATGGTTTGATCTTGCTGAAATAGATCATGAATTCAAAGGCATTAGCTTCTCATGGCCAGTAGGTCTTAACATGGGATCCAATCTTTGAAAAAATCTGAAAATTACAGTCTCCTGGCTTATTTTAGAAGAAAAAAAAATTTTAAACACAACAGAAACAAACAAAAAACCAACAAAACACTAAACAAACTCAAATCCCCAAGTAAAGAAATTCCACTTTCCAAAAAATTCCTGAAAATCTTACTGAAGAAATGTAAAATTAGTTCATTATACTGCATTCTCAACATCTCTACTTGGATTTAGGAATTGAAATGTGAATTTTTTCATAATGCCTAAATACATTTGGTAAACTTTTAAAAAAGTTGTGTTAGTGATTTTATTGTCTATATTTAGTTGGTCGGGGTGTTGGTTTTTTTTTAATTCCTATTTCAGGTGTCCAAAGAAGGACTTACTATCTCATTGTAATGAGAAATTGGAAAATGGAACTGACTTCTTTCAAATATTCCCAAATAGAATTACTCAACTTTTCAGAATCACCCAGGACAGAAGTGCTGCAGTGGAAGGAAGATATAGGGTAAGGAAAATGATCAATTTTATAATAAATTTATTAATACAAGTGGAGGGAAAAAAAAAATAAAAATCAATGTGAACACCTTTATCATTTAGATTATTCAGCAGATTTCTGTAGTGTCAACACATTGATTGAAAACTTTGACAACTGATTTGATTTCTTTCATAACTTTATAATCTCTTCATAAAAATTAGTTGTGAAAGATTTCAAACCTAGTTTTTCTTGTGGGATAACTATGAATAAAAATGGATTACAGAAGTGGTCTGTTTAGAAAAAAAAAAATCAACCCAACTTTGATTTTGAGAATGCACACCCAATTTTACTGTAGTTAGAAATACTTCACCATTTACTAAAAGTTTAAACATTGCAGATTGTTAAGTAACAAAAGTTTTTTAAACACTGGCACCCACTGCCATTACAAGGCTTCTCAAAATGGCAGAATATATATGTAGTGCTCCAGGACCATATCAAGATCCTGCCTCAATAATTTCAAGAATACACTTAATAAATTATTTTTCTATTTTCTTCTATTAATATGCAAATAGTTTATACAACATAAAAAAGTTAATTTGTACCTATTACAGGTAACATATCTATTCAGCTTTTCATCTGAAAGCCTGTAACACTTGATGACCTGCAAACTTATTTACATAACTCATTTGAAAGTATTTTTTAAAAATAATATTGTCCAGCATTTAACAAAATTGTGAGTTAAAACCAGAAAGAAATCACTTAACAGCATTTTTTTTCCTTATTTTTGTCAAGTAACTTCACCAGCTCACTGTTATAAGGCAGATTGGTTGCTCTGATGGACTAAGACTCCCTATGGTGATAGGCATGTAGTAAATTTATTCATTTATAAACCAAATGAAAGAGAGAAACAGGAAAAGTTTAGAGTTTCAAAAGAACTGAAACTTCTTATTTTTACTACAAATTTATCATAGGCACTGAAATAGGACTCCTTAGGGACTTTTCCAGAAGATTGTCTCTTCGCTGGGCTTTATTCCATTTTTAAACTAAGAAAAAAGAGAAAAAAAAATAGGGCTACATAATTCAAGATTACAAAAAAATAGGAATCACCAGATGTATTTCTTTTTATCTTATTAATAAGGGAAGTAACTTGTGCATCTTAAGCTTATGACAACACAATTACTGTTTGGGTTAGATTTTTTTTAACTTTGTTATTATCAACTTGTTATCTTCAGCACTAGAAAGAGTGATGTAATTGCTTCAGATCTCTTCCACATATATGATAGCAAGAAGCTGAATGCCTCTACTGATTTGCTGACTCGTTCAACTTTTGATGAATGTTGTAATAAGTTAAACTACGTTTCAAAACCATAGACAAAAGATATCAAGGTGAGAATAATACTTGGTAATAAAGTAATAATAATTTTGAAGATACCCTCAAAGCACTATCCACCGATAAAGAACAAGATTAATTGTATCCTCTATAAAAATATTTTGTGTTTATAGAACACAAATGCCATGGTGAAAACCAATCCTCACCTTTCTCTGTATTGTTTGAAGCTTATTAAGCTTACCTTTTATCTATGAACAGCAACTCTCTCCATCTTGGGAAACACTGTGCATAGGAATGAGACTTTCACACTGCTCACTTTCTTCTGGCATTCTTAAAAGAAATAAATGTATTTATTTAAAGATATATAGTTATGTTAAATTGGTTGTTATGAAGCCAACTTAAGTACCAAGTATGCTGGTAGTTGGAACTGCAGCCATTAAAAATGTACAGACCCCTTAACCTCAAAGTATATTCAGTTTTGCACCATTTTCACTGCATGCTCTGGTTACAGCAACTATCACAGCGGCATTAAGGAGAAGAAAACAAAACAAGATAAATAAAACCCAAAGCTATTTAAAGACAAGGAAAGAAAGAAACCACCAAAATAAGAAAAAGAATAACAAAAAATGCACACCAGAACAAACAAACAAAAAAGCAACCACCAAACTGTCAGCCACTAGGAAATTTATTTTAAAACACTTCAATTTTCTGAAGATTACACAGGTTAAGAAATGGATTGGCAATTAATAAGAAATAAGTACACCTGAATATACCTGAATAGAACATTAGATGAAAATAAATACAGATAATTGAGTACTGTGGCTTATAAAAGAGTACAGGAGAAAGGATAATAAAACAAAACAAACAAACAAATAAATAAATAAACGAGATAAAATATACTTTGTGATTGCCCTACCTCTGAATTCGATGTTTTCTACAAATAAAGGCAAAAATTCTTCTGATTCCCACCATCACTGGATCCCAGTTGTTATAGTGACACAGGAGAGTGGCAATGAAAAATGAAAAAAATACAGGGACTGCCCCTGCAAAAAATAACCAAGAAAACTGCACCTGGAATTAAAATACAAACATCATTCAATCAATAGCAAGGAAAACAAAATTGCATACTGTTTATTTGGAATAATTATTATTGTAAGTTTGAGATGCAGTTTCCGTTTTTAAATTGGTTGAAATATTACAAATATTTTTGGAAGTTATTTGGTACAACTTCTCTAGCCACTGCTACTTGTAATAAATGAATAACTTTTCTTCACAGATCCAATGGAACACACCATTTGTGCTGGGGTGCAGATGAAGACTGCTATGGCCAAACAGTCTCATTTCTAAGGTTTAGCCTGACTGATCCCAAGGAGAAAGTCTCCTAGACACTTCAAAGACTTTGAGTAAGAACTCTCACCTGAAAGATTCATGCACCATTTTAGTCACTGTGAATGTCCTGTCATAGAACAGTCACTGCTGAAATTCATGCACATGGAAAGACAATTCTACAGGAAATTTACATTCATTCTTTTTCATTTAAAAAAAAAAGGCAGGACACTTAATTTGCCCAATTTAAATTCTACTTCTCTACTACTACTACACTCGGAAGTGATCATCTGGGACTGTTTAAAACTTGCAATTCTGGATGGTTAGAGAAATCACAGGTGCAAGAACAAGACCTTGGGGCTCTGCAATGCCCCCAAGGACAACACAGCCCCATGACCCATGAGCACAGCTCCCTCTTGTGGGGAAAACTTCCAAAACTGAAGATTGAAGAAAAATTAAAAGGTAGTTTTGATACCTAGCATTACTGTTCACTCTCAAAAACCTAATAAACTACAATTGTTACAGTCTTACCTGATCCTTACTGATCATGAATGGAAATTCATCACATAAAAGTTACCCAAAGGGATATTTCAACAGTAGTTAAAAACGCTGTTGTAATTTCTTAAGATATTATTATGCCAGATTATAACAGAATAATGAAGACTTAGGCCAAGGTGTTTAAATGCTAATTCATTATTTTCAACCTAGAAAACACATTACATGGCACGTGTTTTTTATTCCGTGTTCTAAAAACACTCAGTAGCCTCTCCATACCACCCAACTATAGACACTTTCCATACAAATGAAATGGAGGTGTCACCAATGGTCACAGCACACGCAAGCACCTGATGGGAGATGCTTATAGCCAAGCTACAAATACACCTGTGTCCACATGCCTGTCAAAAGGCATGGACATAACAGACTATGTGGGGATGCTCTGCCTAAAAAGAATGGCATTATTCACACAAAATAAAGAACTAGATATTCCTTGACACCGATTATTAAATTCAAATATTTATAGTTAGACTTGAAGATCATACATAATTAAATATTTAAAACTTAGAATTCTACCTCACCAGAATGAAAAGTATCTATACATCTTATAAAAGCAATATAAACTCCCTTCATATCGTTTCTATTCTAAACTCTGTTATCAGATTTTCTTTCTTTACATGCAAGGTTCTTCCACAGCTATTACTTCATTTTCAGTGAAGCTAGACTAACTTAAGACGACAGTTAAATGGAAGTCATAGAGCTGCCACATTCCTTTGTGATAAACCTGCACATTTTTGGTTTTGTCAATTTGAAGATAGGCAGTCTGAAACAATTCTATAACTGTAAAGGTATTCATTTAAGCTGTAATGTACTTGCAGTTTTTCTTCAGTTCTGAAAAGTGCCTGATCAAGGTAAAACATTTGTAAAGCCACTGCTGATGACTTTGGGGTACTTTTCATAGAAGCTGCATCCTAATTAAATACATTTAAGTGTGCAATTGCTAAAATACTATAAGTATCAATATCAAGAGAGTATTAATTACAATGAAGTTAAAAAACTATTGACAAGCAACTGAAATCAAATACTATTCATGGTATGTACACCGTTAAAAATAACACTGCCATTTAATTCCACAAAATTCTATTAATATTGCTCAAAAACTTAGTAGTACCTTACCTTTTGCATGCACATATCAGCTATTATGGACAGAGGTATTGTAAGGCTTAATGCAAGTGTGCCTATCAGTGATGAGGTAAGAAAGCATCCCCTAAAAGAAAATGAAAATTATAATAATAAATAAATAATAAATTCAAGGACAACTAAAGTTGTTGTCAAACTGCAGCAGACATTTGACCAAGCTTAACTCATTGTTTATTAATAAAGAAATAAGATATCCACACTC
>VYZU01025569.1:109549-130410 GCA_013401355.1 Ceyx cyanopectus | reverse complement strand
GCAGCCAGTGGACAGGTTGCTGAGAGGTGGGAGTGCCCTTGCTATCAGGGAGAACTCCTTTCTTGTCATCATAGAATGCTTCTAGATGGGAGTAGTGCCCTGGCATCTCCAGCTGGTGTCTGGAAAAGAAAAAAAAAGGGAGATCTGTAGTGTCTCCAGACTCTAAATCCTTAGTACCTTAACAACCTGCTTTCCTAGCTAGCAAAGGAGACCCAGGTACCCCAGTTGCACAGACTTACAGAAGAGGGTAGCTGAAGCATCAGGAGTAGCACCAGCTTTCAGTGCAGCCAGAGAACACAGGCAGGACTGAAGTAAACAGTGAGCTGATGTATGCATATTACTGATCCTGTTTTAAATATGCTCAGGTAGAAGAAAGCTTTTCCTTTTACCATCACCATTTTCCCTGCCAAAACTACTTGACACTGCTGAAGCACACACCTGGGAGATCACCATCACAGGTTTAGAAGCCTTTTGTGAGCCTTTAGTAAAATGGCTTTTACGAGAGAAGGGGAACTTTATGTGTCTCAACACTCCCCTTGACACATGTCCATACAAATTAAGTAGGGCTTGGATAGCATTTGACTAACTGTCAATGAACAGACTGCTGTTAATTAGTTCCTTGTCTCCTTCCTGTTGTGAATCTCTCTTTCTGGAGAGGTAGCCATTCAAGGAAATCACAGCTCAGCCTTGCAGCCAAATTCTCACTCACGCCTAAAACTGCTCTCCATCGAGGCAACATTACCCAAGTGAGGAGTGCCAGTCACATCCCAAAGGGACTTACCTGACCTGGTTCTCCAGGAAGTGCATGTACCTATACAGCAGGGTGTAGGAAGGGGAGAGAATCCCCACGGACTTCATGCGGGCACCACGCTCTAACTCACTCTCCACAGGCATGTTGGCAAAGCAGGCCAGGCCAAAACAGAGCCCTTTCCGAAAATAGCTGAAGACAAATGTTTGACAGAAGGATTAATGTTAAGAAGAGGTAAAAGGAAGAAAGAAAGGTGACTGTCTGCCAAAAATCCTGATTTGTGAACACAGTTCCTAATTTAGGGAAAACCCCTTCAATCCCACTCTGGTACCTGAAGGGCTGAGGGCAGGCTTTGGGTGTCCCAGCCTTCTCAGGAGCAAGACAGGACATTTAAGAGAAGAGTTCCCAGTACCACTAAAACTCCTACCAGCCATGTCACAGGCTGGTAAGGAACACAGGTAGGGAAAGAACTTGGAAGGAAGACTAAAACAGGATGCAGGACCCAGTCAACACAGTGCCCTTTTTCCAAGAAGAGCCTGCAGTGCATAAAGTTGTGAGTACAATCTAACTCTGTAGACTTGTTTTGGGTGCCAGCACACCAAGGCACACTATAGCTGAGTGCAAGGGTACAGTTCACATGCCTTTGAGAAAGTGACTGTTATTCCTGACCAAAAGGAATTGTGACAGCCATTCATCACAAAACATTGCTACGTTGGAATACTGGGTTACTAAAAGAATAGGAACACAGAAAATTCTTTGCTTGTCGTTCCACTGAAGGAAGGGGCTAGCAATGGAGAATGTGAGCACAGATTGTTTATTGCAACGTTTAAAAGATCCAAACGCACTGTCAGAATTAAGATCCTTTTTCCAAGTCCAGTTCCAGCAAAATCCTTCCCGTTTCAGTTCTGCCATTCTTTCCCCCTCACCCTAGGCCTCTGCTGACAGCCCCAGCAGTGGCAGTGCAGTATGATTTGCCCAGTATGCATGAAAATTTGCACAATACTGAGAAGCTGGCTTGCCCCATTTGCCAGTTGACCTCCACAGCCCCAGCTGGCATATGGCAGATCCCCACAGCCAGTACTTGATATGATGCTGAGAGTATCTGTCAAGTATCTTTGGCTCAGCTAGGTACAGTTCAGCAGCACACTGTGCAGGAATGTAACTTCACTGATGGCATTTTTCTTGCATGTTCTGAATTAAGGGTTGGTGGTGTAGATGTACAGCTGAGAGAAAGCAGAATACAGCTCAGACATACTCACATGAAATCTGACTGGATCTTGTGGGACCCGCTTGCCATGGATTTGAATTCCACACCTTCCAAATCAATATCTTGGGGTAAACACCACTCCACCATGTTGCCTGTAGAGAAGCAAATTTATTTGGGTAAACTTGGGCACCACACTAATTTCTAAAGTGCAGACACCAGCAACAGCAAACTGCAGCTGTTACATCACTGGGATGCCAGTAACAGTACACTATGCAACCCCTGTATTGTCACAGACCATAGCTGACATACTCTACTCCACACATTTCTTGCAAACATTAAGTGTTGCAGCACAACACCCAGATATTGCAGAACTTCTGGAGCCATTTCTGCAGCTAGTGCTATTTTGTGGGTTTATCCTTTACACAGCTAATCATGGAGCAACTACAATTGTACCTGGCAGCAGGTGAGCTATGGTTTTAATGCAGTTCCATTCAGGCTGACACTATGAGTATCTGACAGAGAAAGAACCCAAAGAATAGGCTGCTGTTCTTTAGGATGAACTTCTGTGATAGCACATACTACCATCACCATCCTCCTTTGGCTGTGCCTGGGAAGGCTGGTCAAACAGGAAGCCCTAAGGCAGCATTCCAAACATCACTACTCCCTGGAGTCTCTCGTGTTTCATTTAGGTCAGGAGGAGTTAGCTGGACCTTTATATGGAGGCTGAGGTGATCCAAGTACTGCAGTATGTTTGTGCATGAATAACCAAACAAAAAAACCACATAAATTATAATCTTGATCAAGATTAGCAAACGCCTGTCACCTGCCAACCCAGCCAGAAAGCATGCAAGTTGTTCAGTGGAAAAGGCCACCTAAGGAGCCTAAGCTTGGAACAGATTATATCACAGAAGTCACAAAAAGTCCTTAAAGTCAATGAAGTCCTGCCCTGCTGTTGGCAAGTTTACCACAGACTTCCCAGAGGGACTTCCCAGGCTTTTCCATGCCAGCAATTCAGAGCTGGACCTGCTCATCTGGACACTCCCACTGCACCAAGATGTGCCCCTGGTTTACCCACTGAGTTCCTGTTCTCTATCAGCCTGCCCACAGCAACAACATTTGAACTTTAACAACAAAAACAGACGTTCTTCAGTATAACACAATGGCAGATGCATGGTGATGATGCTTTCCACTGGTACAGTACTTCCCCTGCCCTTTGACTGGATACTTTTGGGAGAGCCTTACACTCAGCTGAGACTTTGAGAGATATTTAAATACGAAGCCTCATTTCTGAAGCCTGTCTGTTGTAGCATTACTCGTACTGCCACAAGTATGTGCCTGCACTCTTGTACAGGAATTGGGCTTCGCTACTGACATTTAAATAGGCTATTTTTCTTCTCAGATAGATACTATATTCAGCAGACCTCCCCCAACCCTGCCTGGCAAGGAATTAAAAAAACTCAACAGCACTGTGTGGCAACAGGAGAGGTTTTGCATCCAACTAACCACTTCTAATACACAAGTGGACCTCTCCTGCAGAGCTGGGCTGGCCTCGTGATGCCAAGCACAGCTCTGTGCTGTCGCACACGAACCACAGAACTCTGCTGTGAAGCTCTTTGCCTCTGAGGCGTGTGAAAGGCTGGCAGAGAAAGCCAGTGACATCATGTCAGCCTGGCAGTCCCCTGTAGGGGTTTGCATATTATAGCTAGATGGTGGCTTTTGTTGTTTGGGGCTTTTTGTGTGTGTGGTTGGTTTTCTTTTTAAAGGCACAAGACCGTTCCTTGAAAGAGCAAACAATTTCAACTCTTAAGACTGTTGCCTCTTAACCACAAAATTGTTGTTACAGCCAGATCAGCTTTTAAGTCTTACATCACAGAGAATCATGGATTGATCGTTACCTATGCGTTAGTAGATCAATACGCAAGAGCACCATCAAGCCAAGGGGACTGACTGTGTTCAGTCACAAACACTACTGTCAGAAGGAATATCCACTGTAGAGGTGCTGAAGTGGACATGGCCCAAACCACGTCTGTTCTGCAGCAATAGTTAAAAAAGACACCTGGAAACAAATCCTTACCCTACATGTAACCACAAAAAAAAAAAAAGTTGCATGTCACACAGCTACTGGTTTTTTGCTGGGATCTGTCACAAGCAGCCCACACCTGCGCTCCTGGCCGTTCCTCACCCTGCCCTATGAACGCACGGGCGACGTGGCAGTCGGAGAACAAACGTGGAGATCAAAAAAAAAAAAAAAAAAAAAAAAGAGAAAAATGGGCTGGGGAAAANCAAGGTTAAGGTTGTTCTTCCTCTTCTATTTTCTCTCCCTTAGATTTTCACATTCTTACAGAAATTATGATGGCCTTCATATTTACTGGTCATCACTTGGCCCTCCTCACCATTAGATGTTTCCTGAAATCTTTAGGGTTCCCAGCTGTGCAATGCTGCCATGTTTTGCCAGGACATGAGAAGCACAAAGTGTGACCTGGACATTGCACAGGCTATTTCCTGCATGGAGGAAATGTGGGACAGAAAAACAGAGTATTTGCATGTTCACTGGTGCAAAACAGATTAGTTCCCCTCTTTCCTCCATTACTCACCTCAATCTTTAAGTCAACAAATGGGCTGTGTGGGACCTCCACAAGGCTGACTGTCATCATCCCCATCACCGAAAAAAGACTAAGAAGGTTCAACCTCTTTTCAACTATTCTGACAGAGCTGATGTGGCCATGGACTTTGCCTCATCCTTCTTTATTTCCCTCCCAAAGCAACATACAAGTCTCAGAGAGCACACGTGCTTGAACCTAATGGCAATGTCATGCATACCAGAGGTATCCCATTGCTTCCCAGGATACTGTTGGGTCTTCTGTTACTACAAACCCAAGGGAACACCCACACCAGGAAATTCAGCAGCATCCTTCAAGTCCCTTGTGACTGTGCTCTTTAAGGGGCAGTATTTGTGTAGACCTGGCGCTCAAGCTCTTTGAGGTGTCAGAGCATTCCCAACTCATCACTCCCTGAAGCCTGCCTAAGGACTGCCAAAGGTCAGGGAGCAAGAAGATGGTGTGGTTGGCTCCTGGGCTGACACCGTTCTGCACTTAATTTACCTGTTCNAAAAAAAAAAAAAAAAAAAAAAAAAAAAAGAGGAAAGTTGGTCTGGTGAAACAGCAGAAGAGCAAACAAAGGAGAGACTTCACCCAGACACGACAGCGACTGCCAGCCTGCCCAGGGACGTGGAGGGAGGAGGGAGCAGCGCTATACAAAACAGGAAGCATTGCCCTTCCCCAAGTGAAAGCAGCTCTCATGCACACGGGGCACTTTCCCAGCGAGAGTCGGCCAGTTACAACAGCGGGCAAGTGCTTTTGTTGAAAGTCAGAGCTGCAGGCCTGGAGATCTCTTGGGAGCCAGCTCCCTGCATGAGGCCAGGGCAGCACTCAGTTTCTGGTGCACAAGGTTAAGGTTGTTCTTCCTCTTCTATTTTCTCTCCCTTAGATTTTCACATTCTTACAGAAATTATGATGGCCTTCATATTTACTGGTCATCACTTGGCCCTCCTCACCATTAGATGTTTCCTGAAATCTTTAGGGTTCCCAGCTGTGCAATGCTGCCATGTTTTGCCAGGACATGAGAAGCACAAAGTGTGACCTGGACATTGCACAGGCTATTTCCTGCATGGAGGAAATGTGGGACAGAAAAACAGAGTATTTGCATGTTCACTGGTGCAAAACAGATTAGTTCCCCTCTTTCCTCCATTACTCACCTCAATCTTTAAGTCAACAAATGGGCTGTGTGGGACCTCCACAAGGCTGACTGTCATCATCCCCATCACCGAAAAAAGACTAAGAAGGTTCAACCTCTTTTCAACTATTCTGACAGAGCTGATGTGGCCATGGACTTTGCCTCATCCTTCTTTATTTCCCTCCCAAAGCAACATACAAGTCTCAGAGAGCACACGTGCTTGAACCTAATGGCAATGTCATGCATACCAGAGGTATCCCATTGCTTCCCAGGATACTGTTGGGTCTTCTGTTACTACAAACCCAAGGGAACACCCACACCAGGAAATTCAGCAGCATCCTTCAAGTCCCTTGTGACTGTGCTCTTTAAGGGGCAGTATTTGTGTAGACCTGGCGCTCAAGCTCTTTGAGGTGTCAGAGCATTCCCAACTCATCACTCCCTGAAGCCTGCCTAAGGACTGCCAAAGGTCAGGGAGCAAGAAGATGGTGTGGTTGGCTCCTGGGCTGACACCGTTCTGCACTTAATTTACCTGTTCACTTTCTGCATCAGTGCAAGCACTGTCATTGTAATAGCAGTGGAAAGAGCTCCTCAGGTGCCACAAGGTTCACCATGCTGGAGGTGAGGACAGCACCACTGATGCAGAAGTTTACATTTAGCCACTCTCACAAGCATAGACAGAGTCTCAAGGGCACTGGATCACTAACAGTGGACTAGCAATCCCATAACCTGCCTCTGTGAACTCATCCACACAACTGAGTGGATACATACACTGAGCTTGTCTACTTCAAGCCCTTCTAAATTTAGAAGGAAAGCAGTTACATTCTTTATCACTGTAGTAACCATTCCATCCTTCTACAATAAAGCATCTCTCACCCAATTGCTTGCTGGAGTTTGAGCAGACATTACCTGGCACAGCTACTCTCCCAGCCACCACCAGAAATTCTGCCTTTCATGTGCCTGAGGAAGCTACCAAAGGAGGACTGCTGTGCAGTCTGGCAGAATCAAGGAAGCCTCCAGCTCAGACAATGATGGGATTATCTCCTTTAAGTCACACACAAGGACCAGATATCCTGATGAACATTACAGAAGTCCACATCATCTGATGTGGTTGATCCAGGAATTCTCATATCCTCTTTCTGACCCTAGCAAATTCATACCACTGCAGCTTCAAGATCTTTTTTTCCAAGTCCACAACCCCTTTAAGGCACTTCATCCTTCACCTGTGCAGCTGACATTAGTTGATGTGTTCCTCATAGTCCTGTTATGCTCCTTATATTCAGCATCCACATGAGTAGCAGCAGTTGGCTGACTCTTACTGGACTTGAGAGACTACTCCAAGGCTGATGACATCCAGTGCTAAAAGCACATCAGATATGACGAGCTGTTTCCCAACTTTCCCTGGACTCCATTCAAAGCAACAGCTGGTTCAGACAAAACTCCTGAGAAAAGTTCAGCTTTCTGCCAATGAAGAAGATCTCAGCAATTCATAGAAGACATATGCTCTCAGATTGAAAGACAACCTGCTGTTGCTACAGTCCTCTGGACTCCTCCATGTTTTGGATATTTATGAGAAACACCTCCCCTTTTCCATCTCCTGTTGGAAAGATGACATCCAATCTCATTTTGGATTTCGAAGAACCTCTGACTTCTATACACCTCTGTCTGGCGCAGCGTGAAACGGGTAACTTCTCCAAAGCCCGTTTGTGTTTCAGGACATAGCAGCCATACTGTTTGTCAGGGCGCCTTTCTGATAGCACATCACACATGAGGCCCTGTTCTCTTCACTGCTTCCTTGGGATTTTCCATTCAGGTCCAGGATTTAGTCTTCCCTTCCACCTAAGAACACCATAGTGCTTTACAGAGCTTCTTCATGTCTCTAGTACTCTTGCTATGGACTTGCTAAGAAGGTGTGTCTACAGAGGAAAGAGAAGCTTGCTCCCAGGTCTGGATGCAGATGGGCTCCTGCATCTCCCAAGATACTTCCTAAACTTTCATATTGTACCAATACTTTCAGCTATGCTGCACTCTTGCCTTTGCACCCCAGGTTGGTGCCAGGCAGCAGTAGGACCCAAGGATCTGTTTTGGGACACCAGACCCCAAAGCATAGTAGCTGTGTCAACAGATGCGAGGCGGATGCTGACATTTTGTCTGTGTTGTAACGTCCTCTTTGGTGGACACTGCCCGAGCAGCTAGACTAAGAAAAGAAAATTAACATGTTTTCCAAAGTGCTGATTTGCAGACTTGACATGAATAACCTTTGTCAGTAAGAGAGGCGATACAACACCAAAGCCCAACAGTGCTAAGGGAGATGAAGATGGCAGGGAAAGGTGGACTATACATCCCCTTGCCCCTCTCCTCTGCCCTCCCAGATGGCCACACTTCAAAGCACTAAGAGTCCCAGAGATCCAGAGACCAGCCTCTAAATACACAGGTCACTAAGAAATGACAGTAGAGCTGCCGCTGCTGGGGACCATACCCTGTGTGCCAGACAGATTTACGCCTGCCACAACCACCACCCATCCTGATAGCTGCAGGGAGGTCCGTGCCACAGAGGCAGAAGGATGCACTCCAGATGCTGCTAACAGGTTGGTGCCCGCCAGGGCAGAGGTTCGGCCCGAGGCCTGGACACTGTGCGGGGCGCAGAGGGAGCCCCAGTGCCGTCCCCATAATCACCGTCCCGTGTCCCGCTGCAGAGCAGAGCTACACCCGTCCCTGCCCGGGACACCGGCTGTCCTCGGAGTGGCACCTTCCTCTCGCCACAAGTTCCACTCTGCGGGCAGGAGATCAAACGCAATCCCCCTTACATTCCCGTCCTCGGCAAACCCCCGCGGCCCCAGGTCCCCTGGCGCACGGCACAAACCGGGAGGCCGGCCGAAGCAACGGGGGTCGGCAGCCGTGCCGCGCATCAGCGCTCTCCCGCGGGGCAGGGGGCTGCCCGGATTCCGCAGGCCGCTCTCCACCGGGGTCCGGCGACGCCGTCCTCAAAGGCGACGAGGGGAGCGGTTCCCGCGGGAGGGACGCCGGCCGCGAGCACCGCGCGAGTCCCGCAACCCGGCCCCGCATCCATCTTACGCCAGCGGCACCGGGAGCCCCAGGCTCGGCCACTACAGGCCCCGGTCCGGCCCGGCACCCCCGTGGCCCGGCCTGCCGCCCCCGGCGCCCCTCACCCGTGCGGGGGTCGAAGGTGACCACGAAGACGGCCACGATCTGGTCCTCCTCTGCCTCCGCCCGCGACTGCCCAGCCGCCTCCGCCGGCTCCGCGTCGCCCCACGGAGCCGCGCTCCAGCCGCCGCCGAGCCTCCGCCTGCCGCCACCGCCGCTGTCCCCCTCGGCCGCGGGCGGCGGCGCCGACACGGCGGGGCCCTCGGCCCAGAAAAGCAGCGGTGCCTCGTCTGCGCGCTCCACCATGGCCGCGACCCCCCCACCAAGTCTCACGCCGAGCAAAGCCGCGCCGCAAACCCCCCGCCCTGCCGGCCGCCGGCGGGGGGCGGCTCCGGGGCGGGGACGCGGATTCCACGCCCCCGTCCGTCGGGGCGGGGCCGGGCAAGAAGGGGAGGCGGTGTGTTGCCGGGGGCGGTGCGGGATGGAGCCGGTGACCGTGGCCACACCGAGCTGTGGGGCAGGGCGAGGACCTGGAAGACAGCTGGACCTGCCCGAGGGCAGCCTGGCCGGGAACTCCCGGCTTCTGTGCTCTCCGGTGCCAGCTCTTGGAGACTTCGGGGAAACCTTATAACTGCCTTCCAATACCTGAAGGAACCCTGCATGAAGGCTGGAGAGGGACTCTCCACAAGAGTGTCCAGCAGTAGGACAAGGGGAAATGGTTTTAAACTGAAGGAGAATAGGTTTAGACTGGGACTCAGGAAGAGTTCTTCAGTAGAGGGTGTCAAAGCTCTGGAATAGATTGCCCAGAGAAGTTGTGGATGTCCCCTCCCTGGAGGTGTTCAAGGCCAGGTTGGATGAGAGCTTGAGCAACCAGTTCTGAGAGCCATCACCGCCCATGGCAGGGCAGTTGGTTTAGATGATCTTTGAGGTCCCTTCCAGCCTGAGCCATTTTATGATTCTGTGATTCTATGATGCACAGGTTACACTCCACTGAGTGGTGCACTTGACATGCCTGAGGTACGCGTTGCTATCCAGAGGGACCTGGACAAGCTCAAGAAATGGGCCTGTGTGAACCTCACAAGGTTCAACAAGGCCAAGTGCAAGGTCCTGCACCTGGGTTGGGACAATCCCTGATATCTATACTGGCTGGGGGATTAAAGGACTGAGAGTAGCCCTGCAGAGAGTGACTTGGGGGAACTGGTGGATGAAAAGTTGGACATGAGCCAGCAATGTGCATTCATAGCCCAGAAAGTCAACTGTATCCTGGGCCACACCAAAAGATGCATGGCCAGCAGGTTGAGGGAGGTTATTCTCTCCCTCTGCTTTGGTAAAACTCACTTAGAGTACTGTGTCCAGCTTTGGAGTTTTCAGCACAAGAAGGACATTAAGCAGCTCCAAAAGAGAGCCACCATAATGATGAGAGGGTTGAAGTACCTCTGCTATGGAGAAAGGGTGAGAGAGTTGGGGTTGTTCATCCTGGAGAAGAGATGGTTCCAGAGAGGTCTTGCTGCAGGCTTGCAATACTTAAAGGGTGCTTATAAGAAAGATGTAGACAGTCTTTCTAGCAGGGTTGTTGCCATAGGATGCAGGACAATCGTTTTAAACTACAAGAGGGTATATGTAGACTAGATAAATGGAAGACATTTTTTACAATGAAGGTGGTGAAACGATGGCATAGGCTCTGAGCAACCTGATCTAGCTGAAGATGTTGCTGTTCACTGCAGGGCAGTTGGACTAGAGGACCTTTAAAGGTCCCTTCCAACCCAAAGCATTTTATGATCCTATGGCTGGGGGCTCTCTAAGCTTCCTGTGTTTCACCTTTTCCCAGAGAGCAGAGCTAGCCGCCTGCCTCTGTCCCCCCATCTTGTGACCCCATTGTAGACCTTTTTGAGCAGGAACACTAAGGGGAAGCCCATTCTACCAGTTGAGTCAAGGGAATTGAGCAGAGCAGCCTCAGGCCAGGAACGGGGCAATCTCCCATACCCCCCACATTGCTGTGGTGGAAGCTGCAAGCCACAATTCCGAGAGTCAGTACTGATCCAGTATATACTGGTGTGTGTGTATATGTAGACATATATGTGTATGTATGTGTTGTAGAAGGATGTGAAGCAGTTCTCAGAGAATCAGGAAGAATCAGCTTGAGATTGAAAGATGGAAATGGAATCATGACCAAAGCATCCACAGGCAGCCAACTTCTGTATAATTACCATCCTCATTACGCTACCACCAATGTCATTAAGTGTCATTAGATCTAACTCCATTCCCTAGGACTCTCTGATTAATTGGATTACCCAATTAAGCAGGCCACAATTAAAGGGAAGATATTGTCATAAAAGCCTTAATTGGCTAACTTTTTTTCCCATTGAGCAGCTCTAAGGGTTCAATACACCATCAAGAAACTCATCATCCAGTTTCCTCTACAATGGGTTTTAGTCTTTTTCTCTTTTTTTTTGTAACATTAGAGTCCATTTGCCACGATCTTCATTTCAGTCAGCTCCAACACTGAGTGGGCATTTTGTTTCACAAAGCCCATGCAGAAGTTTACTTTGCAGAGTTATGAACCACAGTAGGTGGTGTTTAGCAGATGGAGTTTTTCATGGAAGTTGACTGGTAAAGAAAAAAAACCAACACACAAACCCTGCACAATATTTTGTTACTGTATAAAGAAAATCCAAATTCTGCAAATACTTGGCCACATGCATCATTTTAACGATATAGACAGTGCCAAGTTTCATCTTGATGAAATTTTTTTGTGTGTTGGTGATGCTAAAGTGACAGCTCATTTCTCTCCTCCATCCCCACAGTGGTGCTGGCACAAATATCAGTCTGTCCCCCAGCAATCCAGGCAGGGGAAACAAATCCTGAATAAAAATTCCTCCACAACCCACATGGGCTATTTGAGGTGCAGAGTGGCTTCTGGTCCCCTTTGCAGTGTGGTTGCACCAGCGTTGCTCCAGAAGGAGGGTGGAGATGCAGCAGGAAGAGCAGCCAGTGGCAGGAAGCAGAGGCTCTCAGCACCAATTCTGGGGTATACAAAAAGTCATCATGCTACAAACTCAACTTCAGGTGAAAAAGAATGGGATGAAATCTGGTGGATTCAGAGCTGTTTAAGCTGCTTTGACCAGCAATCTGCACCTGCTGAGGGCACCTGGTTTGTTGGATACATGCAAAAAACAAAGGCCACAATTTCTGTTTTATTATTTTACCGAAATTGAGAAGACTAGGAGAGAATATTACACTTTTAGGAAGAAAAAGCTTTCCTTCAAAAGCAAATGAGTGCATTTTACCTCCAACTGTCTGCTAAGAAAATTGTCGTCAGATCTTTGAGTAGTCTTCCAGACAAAAATATTAAATGAAAATGTTGTGGCTTTTAGTTAAAATATTAAAGACTAATAAGTTGGGCCTTCTATACAGAGCAAGTTCAACTTTTCTCCTTTACATATTGCATTCCTCTTTAGAAAAATGGATACCACCTACAAACCCTGGGGAAAATAAAAGAATATATATGTGTTTCAGATGGGATTGAAAAGTGTGGTCTGAAGGAGTTTCATCAAAACAATTATGGGGACTAAAAGGATTATTTCTTCAGATTTACAATAAATACAGTACAAAACATCTGATTAACAGTCAGATTACAGCAGCACCAACGTGGCCCTGTCATGGGATCTCAGCTGGCCAGATGCTGCAGAGACAGCTTGTCATAGCAAAAGCAGCCAGTGCCAGCACTCCCAGGCTTTTGGCCCTGGCTCAAGGTAAGGTGCAGGGAGAGGCAGCAGCTGTGTGCAGCAGAAGGGATTCTGTGCAGCAGCAACAGGCTCTTTGCCTGGAAAAAACGCCACAACCCCTGCACCAGATGCAGCAGTAAGACCAACACTGAGTTCCTGGCATGTCTTCCTGATACAGCTTTGGTGGCCTGTATCAGATGAACTTCATGCAACTTCAGAGACATGTATGGCCATACTTTTCATTCAAAGACCAGGTTAGGAGAGCTGAATAACCTCAGATCAACATGTCCTTTTATTTTCTGGTGGACTTGCTGACAGTATGTACACAGGAAAGCACCTGTCAGCTCTCAAAAACTCTCATCTCTCCAGACTGCAACCACTTCCATTTTCTGCATGTCCTTCCAGCAGCTCCCATCGATGCTAAGAAAAAGGCTGCTGTAATCTTCTCAGGTAGTTAAATCTCACTCTGGTCCTTCTTCAGTGTACTCACAAAGGCACAGGGAGATCCCTGTTTTTTACAGGGGCACAGTGAGAGGAGACATTGACCTGCTCCTGGTGAGCAGCAGAGTGACCTTACCTGTGAGGCTGCCTTCACCAATGCTTCCAGCTCCTCCCTCCCCTCTCTTAAAAAACTCAAGATGGGAAAACTGCACAAAGATCTGTTCATGGTCTCTTAACTCCCCCCTGAAGTCTGGCATGTTATAAATTAGGCTATTAGCCTCCCCATTCAGGCTGCAACCCTTGTCCATACTAATACACATCTAAATGTGAAAGTGAAATGCAGGTTTTAAAGGAGGAAGCACAGGGCTCTATCACCACAAGACTAATCACTTGTGCAAGTGAAGGCCACAAAGACTGCATCTCTGATGGGATTAACATGGAGAAGACTGGCTGTCAGCAAATATAATCTCCCTGTAGGCCCTGGGGAGCTGGAGGAGGGAAGAGCAAGCAGAAGCAAGAATATGATTCAGAGGGAACCCTGGATCCCTGAAAAGCTGGTTACAGATACAGCAAATCCATATCCAGAGCAAAATCACTCAGCCACCAGCTTTCCTAGGCACAGGCAACAGTGCACAGGTGCTGCTGAGCTCCACCTCTTTCCCATTAGCAATGGCCCAGGTGTGTGAGCTACTTATAAAATGTACCATGGCAGGAGAAGACTTGTCTGTAGTCTCTCTGGTTGCTGTGTAGGTCATTTTCTCTCTTTACAAGGGTATGTAGTGTTTGGGTTTTTTTGGTTGGTTGGCTTTTAGTTTGTTTGTTTTTTATGGTTGAGAACTTTAAGGTAGAAAAAGATGAGGAGAGAGCTGGTGTGTGTGTTCTTTAGCATTTGATTTCTCTGTTTCTATGTGTGGTGAGAGTAGTGGGTGAAGTACTGGTGGGTGGTGAAGTTACCTTGGATGCTTACAACTTGTAAATCACTACCTTTCTCAGTATCTGAGTTGCACCAACAAGGTGAAAAGTAGAATCTGCTGTTGTTATGTAAGCAGTAACTGAATGGATTTGTAATTCTAACTCTGACGTACCCTTCCTTGACAAATGCCATCAAATGCCATCTCTGTGGATCAATGTTTCTGTGTGTGGGGCTGGGGGATTATGTGCAGTGAGTAGAGCTACTACCCTTGATAGAGCAAGGATGGGCATTCTTAATCTTTCCAAGTAAAAAACACTATCTTCTTCTCTCTCTGGCAATGCAGGTCAGTATCAGCTACCCCAGTTCTTTTTCTTGCACTGAAATGGATGACTGGGAGGACAGCGATGAATTCATTCAGCGACTGGATTTTTCCAGTTGTGGTGAAGAGAGTGAAGACAGAAGCATAAATGAGGAGGATTCCTTAAGATCAAGCCCTGCCAGAAGCTGTGGCTTACAGAAGTGGCAAGAGGGAAGTCCTTTGCCAGTAACCCCTCAGAGAAACCTTAGAGATATTTTCCCAAACAAGACGAAAGCCTGGGTGAGTCCAGTCCTGAACGCTTCCCCGGCTGTGAACAAGAACTGGGGTAATAGAGAGACACCCCTGCACATCAACTGGAAGAAGCTGCAGCTGTGTGACACCCCACACACTCCCAAGGTAATAGTGTATTAGCTGTGTGTCTGAGCAGACAGGGTCTAAAGTGTCACGAGGGCACCGCTGCATAGGTGGTGAGGGGATCTGTTGCAAGATCTGTGGATAACATTTTTGTTTTTTTCCATGTTGCTGTTGCTAGCCTTCTATTCTTTCCATAGAAACCTGGACTGTAAGCTCCTTAGCTATGGAAAGCTTTTTCTGTGGGTGTGAATAGAAACCTGTGTGTGGGAACTGTCTTGACTCTCTTCAAGCTATTCTTAAAACCAGGTAGTAGGCATTGCACTGTTCTGACTCAAAAAACCTAAACAGCCATGTGCCTTGGATGCCCTTCATGCCCCACTAAGGGGAGTGGACGGCTGAAGTACCTCTGTATGAAGTGTGCACAGTGCTCCTAGAGGGATAAATGCATCCTTCCTCAAGGAGCTTGTCATTCCAACCTGGAGATAGGCAGCTGCCCAGATTGCTCTGTTCAGCACTTTTTTTGGATGCAAATTGGCTTTCTCTTGAAAGCGGAAGTTGGAAGTGGGATTGTGGCTGGAGAATACTTTGTATAGCAAGTCTGGATGGCCTCCAACCAGTTTGTTGTCCAGTGACATTGATTGTTTTTTAGTGTAGAATGGAGCTGCCCAGTAAATTTGGGGAAAGCAGGACTTTGCTTCAAATCAAGACTGGGTGCTTCTCTGAAGTTCTGCTTTATTTGGCCGAAGGCTTTGGGCTAATAGGTGAAATCCAATGGCCTGTCTTTTATGGGAAGCTGAACTGTAGAAGATTCAGAGATTCCCTCTAGACTGAAATTTCTGAAACTGTTTTGAGGAGTGCTATTTTATGGTCACTTTTACAGTAGTCATATAAAAACATTTCTATTAACTTCCCCTATGGTAATGTTGCTTATTGCTGGGGCGCAGAAAGGTAACTTGGGTCATGTTCTATTTCACATCCTGACAAACCTGTCCTGACCACACTGATACAACAGTCCATGTTTGACAAAACTGGGTCTCTCACATTAATGAAACACATGATGCAATTTCCTTGTCCCTGTAGGTGGGAAAGAGGAGCAGCTGGCTCATCTTGAGGACTGTGCTTGCCAAAATGGCTCTGCAGGTCTTGCCCAACTAAGCATGGAATAGAGCCTGATTTTCAGGAGAGTAGAGATTTTTTGACATAGCAGCAACCAAAATATTTTTATGGCTTATCTGCCACTTTTTTAAAATACAGAGCCTGTTGTCGAAGACAGCTTTTCCTTCTTCTGGGACAAAGGTCCCACCCAAAGGCTTCCAACATCTGAGATTTACTTCTGATGCTGACTCTGAGGATTCTACCCAATCTCTTCTTGTCAACATTAATCCCTTTACACCAGAGTCCTATCGACAAATGCTCTTTCTTCCTCATGGCAAGCAGAAGACCAGAGGAGACCTGTAAGTGAACTACTCTTAGATAACTGTCTGGAAGTTCACTGCTTGAAGGAGTTAAGTAATGATGGAGATGTTTAATATTTGAGCTTATTTGCTAATAATGAATCATTCACTTCTGTAGTATTCCCTGGTGCAGAGCAAGCATTAGCAGACCTATGAAGGTTATAGAAATGAAACCAGTAATTTGCTTTGTTCAGAAATGTAAGTAGGGGATCAGCAGCTAACCTCAATGCTGTGGCTGTAAGGAGAAAATGGAAATAAACTGTTACAGACATGGGTAGAGCGGTGCTTGATGCAGTTATGCACATACCCACAACTCAGAAGAAATAATGTGTTTGCCTGTAATATAGCTTTTAAGGTGGGCATAGGCTACTGTTGATCTGCAAAAGGTCTGATCTGGGCTAACCAAGACACAATCTTGGTCAAATACCCATGTGCTACAATGACATTCAGCTCCTTTCATAGCCACAACTGTAATGGGTACTCAGGTGGGTATCCTCCTTTTAATCACAGTGGGCCAGTTCTCCTTCACTAGGAGCTTGTGTGAGGTCATCTCACATATGGCTTCACCATTAATAAGGTGGCCAGGAGAAAGTTGCTTCTGACTGATGCTGCTGTGTCCTGTGGGCATTACTGAAGCTGTCATGTGGAAGCTAAGTAGACAGACTTCCTAGCCTGGGATGACAATCTTTCAGGCCTCAGCTAGAAACTTGTGTATTAACACTCTACAGAATGCATCTTTAAATTATGAAGCAAGCTTTGGATATTCTGTTGAAAAAGTACATTGGTGCACTGAAATGATACATCCAGACTTTCCTAATCTGTTACAGGAGAGAACCTGATCCAAGAAGCCAGGTAACACAGGAGCTACATACAAAGGTGAGTGACAATGTATTTCCCTCCAGAGAGGATAAGATGCTTATCCTCTTTTGGTGCTTGATGAAACCTTATGCTATTGGAGTGTAAGTCATGGCTCATGACAGAGGATGAATATCTGACAGTAATTCCAAACAATATTTTAACATTTCTAAGTTTGCTGTCTCATACAAATGATTCCTGTCTCTAAAGGAAACTTTCACTAAAGCAGATTTGAAACTTAGACAAGTAATCCTAAAACATGGGTTTTGGTTAGGAGGCCTTTCCAGGAAATGTAGTTTGAGGTCCTCAGGGAGAACTGCATTACTGTGTTATTGCATTAGCATAAACAGTGGCTGTACCATTATGGTTTGAGAAAGCAGGGGTATTGCTGTTGCTCTGAATCAGTTTACAGAGCATCTCTGGATGTGAATGGAATTCTGCTTGTAAGTCAGCTGGACCTGCACTGCAAAACCAAAAAGACTGAGTTGAATGGCTCTGACATGGATAAGTACTGAGGGTAGAGCTTCAGTTACAGTAGTCACAGTAGCTAAATTCTGAAGCAAGGCAGTGAATTCCATACTCTCCTTCAGCAGGGAAATGCCCAGATGGGGGGGTTTTCTGTGTGCCCTGGGGTCCAAGGGACAGTCCCACCACAGCTTGCATAGGTACAGGACAGCTAACATTGTCTTGCAACACAAAAACGAGTTCTCTTGCTGATGTCTGTGCGTTTCTGGTGAACCTCAGCAGTGAGGTGTGTTGGCCTTGGCCGCATGGGACAGAGTATGAGGTCTTCACTGGCAGAACTGGTGTGGGAACCTGTGACCCACAGCTGCCTTCTTTCTTCCCAGTTTTATCTGGGGGAAGATACTCATACATCTGGCTTTTGAAAAGCAAACCAATCCTGAGCTGCGTTCAGATGATGTAAAAATGACAGTTTTCCTGAACAGCTGCTTGAAGGAATTACGTTGCCTTCTGCAAGTAGGTAGAATTGTTCTGATTACGCTTACTGGAAGAATAACGGTACCCTCTAGCTGAGGAAACTAGTACTGCAGGAAAAAAAATATTTCCATGGAAAAACTACAACTGCACGTTAAATCTGCTACCAGATAATATCCAGGGCTACCATAATTATTTTCTTTCAAAGAAAGTCTCAACTAACTTATGACTTACTGAAATATTTTTGACCGAGTGATGATTAGGTTGAGTATGCAATATAGATATAAAATTGTGTACTAGGGGGTATCTATTCCCCAAGCTATTTAAAATACTGTAAAATAGAGATGCCTTATGAAATACAGCCTGATGAAAAGAGCTGCTGTTTCATGTAGACCACTTACTGTCTCTGAGGACCAGCTCTTTATGCCCACCCTTTAAAGTTATTGATTGTGTACTAGGGCAATCACAGCAGTGGTTTATGTGGAAATCACTGTGCAACATTTGCTACTGTCTCTGTAAGGGGTGCAGAAGCATGAAGAAAAATCATTTAGTCCCCTCTATTCACTTCATGCTCCCCTGCTTATCTCTTATCTCCCCTGCTAGTAGACTCCACTATACAAGTAGTACCAGCAGCTCTTATTTCCCCATTGGCTATTACTGCAGCTATAATGATGTTCTAGCTGTTCTGCAAGGTTTCATCCGTTTGTGGGAAAGTGGCTCCTGTTGAGAAATCACTGGGGATATAAACAGACACACTAGGCCCTGCTAACCTGCCATTAGTCAACAGCTGGTGCTTCAGACCTGACAAGAGCCTGAACTGTTGCAGAATCTCTTTGCTGCAGGCAGCCTCAGCTGTCAGAGTAAAGCAGCTCTCGTGTAGCTGGGACCATGTTAAGCCAACACACTAAGCTTCTCTCCTGAGCTGAGAAGTAATAGCTCTTACTTAAAAGCAAATTCAGTAGATGGATGGCCGATTTGGAGGTACTGGTCTTCCACCTATCAAGGCTGGTAACAGCTCTTCTGAAGTCTGCAGCAGTGGGGGGAAAGATAGGTCTTTTGTTGTTGTCTTCTATTCATCCCTGACTGACTCCATCAGCCATGGATCTAGCAGCTGGGCAGGACTGTCAAGAGATGTGATGGTAATAACCCAAGGAGGCTTAGGCACATACAGCCAGCTAGACTACAGTTTTTAGCTGCAGTTCTTAACTCTGACTAGCAAGTCATGATTTAAAAAAAATAAAATCTACACAAACTGAAAAAAAAAACCATAGAAAGAAACCCAGCCTTGGCCAAACCCCAGGCTGAGATGACCTATGTTAGGTGGTCAAGAAAAACCACAACATGCTTAAGTGAAAGGTAGTCTTTTAAGAAGAACTGGTAGTGCACCTACCTAGTGCATGCCTGGATGAACATCCAGAATGGGAGAGGGAGAAACATGGGTGCCCTTTGAGAGTAAATGCTGCACATATCTAAAAACATGATGGATGTTGTTATCCAAGGCTTTCAACTCATACTTACTTTGTTTCTTGTAACCTTGTAGAGATACCCTCTGAAAGAGAGCAATATGGTTTCCCGCTACAAGAAAGAGTTCCTGGAAGTAGAAAAAATTGGTGTGGGGGAATTTGGCTCTGTCTACAAGTGCATCAAACGCCTTGATGGATGTGTTTATGCCATCAAGCGCTCCAAAAGGCCTCTGGCAGGATCCTCAGATGAGTGAGTGTTCTAGCTGAAAACTGCCAGTTGAAATGATGGGCATGTTCTTGGGAGGTGTGATGGGGAAGGAGTGTGGATTTAAAGGTATCTGAGGGGCGGTATGAACAAAAACTGGCTGCTGTTGCACTCCCAAGTAACAGTTGGGAGTGTGGGGGAAGGTACCACTTTAGGACTATTGGATATAAATGTCTGAGAAGAGGAAGAATCCCCATGCATTGCAAGTGAGATGACATCTTACCTGAAACCCCCGCATCCACAGTCTCTCTGAAATAATAAATGTCAATTAGTTCCTTTGATGTTTGAGCAAGGGCAGGTTTGCCTCAACAGCTGCGAGAGTCAGTCCCTCTGCTTGAAGCCCACAAAAGTCCTAAACACTCTGCTTTCCCTTTCTCAAGCCAGGCTGCAAAACAGGGCTCCTCTTGTGGTCCTGAACAGGACCCTGGCACTCTGTTATGATTGCTCATTCTGTGTGTGCTTCTCTAGGCAGTTGGCACTGCGTGAGGTTTACGCTCATGCTGTCCTGGGACACCACCCCCATGTTGTGCGCTACTACTCGGCCTGGGCAGAGGATGGTCACATGGTCATCCAAAATGAACACTGCAATGGTGAGAGCTGTGACACTGCTAAAGGCTGAGATCTGGGGATGGGTGGTGTTGCCTTCTTCACTACTGAAATATGGCAGACTTCAGTTTACAACAAGGCAAATGGCAAAATTCCATGGAGAACAATAGTTGGACAAAGCTCTGCATGGTACCAATACCGTATAAGCAGTGAATAATCTCTGGTTTGTGAGACTTTAAAACTGCTCCTCTGTGTTGGCTGGCCTGGAGTAGTCCCCATGCTGATGCCCAGAACTGCATCTGGGACTGTGTAGATAAAACCTGATCTGAGTGACTTGAGAGTAGTGAACTTAAGTGTCATGTATCTTGGAAGCAAGCCTTTCTTCATCAAGGGGAATGATTTGAAGAGTGGATACCTGGTTGAGGTGAGGGCACATTGCATCCTGGCTAGAAGGAAGGGCTCAAGAGTTGCAGAGCAATGTAGCTAAATAATGAGGTAAACTGTAAATGGGGTGCTGCAAGAGTTACTTGAGTTTTTTCTTGGCCATACCACTGTTTGGGAGACATTGGAAGCCAGATGTGTCTTTTCCAGAGAGCTACTCGTTTTCAGCTCCTCATCTTTCAACTGTTCCTGCAATCTTGGGGCTCAATGATTAGTGGTGATAGCCATTTGGAGTAATGGCTTCAGATCTGTTGGAGGTAACCATGAAACATGGGGATCATTCCTGTATCGTTGATGCATTTCTTTCATTCTAGTGGATTAATATCTGAGACTAAAGGATAAGTGGTGAAAAACAGGCTG